>JAXQKB010000146.1:0-57880 GCA_037042295.1 Irpex sp. Y119-03 | reverse complement strand
ATCACTGGCCACGTTATCGCCCTCTCAGGGTTAGGTGGTTGGTATTTGTGTCCTTTAGGGTGTGGCTAGGTGTCTCACCGTTGATCCAACGCCACGAAGCTTTGCCCATTGAGCAACCTCCCAGTCGACTTTTGATTTGAATGGTGCGTATGGGTTCACGCCTGCCTCCCGATTTTCAGCGCTGAGCCGTGTTTGATATCCTTCGTAGCTAGGAGTATCTATGCTTGGATGAACTGGTTTGGCAGCTTGTGGGGAAGGGTAATGGACGACATTGATAGGATGTCGTAATGCAGTCTCTATTCGCTTAAGGGTGCTATTCTGGTGGTCGTTATTGGGTACGTCTTCAGCTGAATGTGGGTCGTCTTCCTGCACCGCTTCCCGTACTACCGTCACCTCTTCTTCTTCCTCTTCCTCTCCCACTTCGTCTTCGTCTCCTGCATTTCCTACCTCTCCGTCTTCCTCGACAACTCCAGCGTCCTCAACATCCTCCAGGTGCTGAAGGTTACGGCCTTGATCGTCCTGACCCCGAAAATCAGGACCCTCCTCGTCAGCGTCATGTTCTGCCAGATGATTGATATTCAAGTCGTCGTCCTGCAATATAGATTGAGTTTGAGTCATAGTGAGCATTCATGCGAAGTAAACCTTACATTAGAAGACTCTTGATTGACATCGTCTTCTTCTAGTGTCTCGACGGCGCGGCAAGCCTTATTTGTGCTCTGAGCAATATGCTTCCTGTATCCGGTCAGGGAGAAAGGTTGGAAACAGCCTTCGCAGAGCACCATGTTACTGGCGGAAATGATGTGGTTGAGCGTAAGTGAAGTGGTACACAGTTGGTATTTGATCAGGTAAGCCCTAATCCGGGTGCGGTCTACAATCGATTTACTTATGTTGCTTACCCACCATACATTTCTCTATCTAGCGGCTCCACCCGGAGACAACTTCGCACGCTCAAGTAAACCACCACCATCCCTTTCATTTAGCTGAGGGAATATCATTCCTAGCAGTTCCAGAGCGATGACGAGAACATCTCGTCGCTCTGCAGCTATAGGCTTGCCACAACTCGAGGAATCAGCCTCCGGCGATGCCCCTACTGACTCGGAACCGCCAGCGAAGCAACTCTCAAAAGATGGAGATGCACGTACTGCTGCCAAAACGAGAGCCCGGAACCGCAAAATATCAGAAGAGCAGCAACTACAAGAGGCAACAAGTATTCTCTGTACGTTATGAAGTCTTCATAGTCAGTTCTAGCCTAACATGTCAATGGCAGCCGCACCTCGCTCTGCAAAAGTCAAGGCTTTGACCGCTGCTGGTATGGTTCTTCCTCTCATGTGAGCATCCGCGTTGAGATGGCCTTGCTGACCCGTCATGCTCGTGATAGTCTGGGGCAGTAAGAAAATTTCAAAGTCTGCAGCAGCAGAGACGACCGAAGACACCACAACCACAGCTACCAAAAAGCATAAGCGGGAATTGTCAGGCTCAGCTCGCGCGCACACTAAGGAACCAACGAAGAAGAAGAGTAAACGTAAGTTCTTGACCCCGCTGATATTGTGGATTGAACTCTAAGTTGGGTTAATCAACGTACAGCTGATCTCGCTCCAAAGAAGAAAGGGAAAGACACGTGTATGCTACTATATCGTCTGCCTCTCTCATTGTCAATATTTAATCAAACTCTAATAGCTTCGAGCTCCAAGCGTCCTATTCTCTCTCGCGCGGCCCTTGACAACGACGACGATGAGCCCGAACACGATCCTTTGCCCCCGAAGACTGTCATCACCACAACCCGCAGAGCCACAAAACGAAAACCCACAGATCTATTGACAGAAGACGCGGGTGGCGCGAACAGCAAGAAACCAATCGAGAACCGAAGAGCTCCCATCAACCGTGATGCAATGGCCCAAAGAAGCTCGAGGATTGATGTCCAGGTGGATGAAGACTCGGAGCTGGAGGAGTCAGGGGAGAGTGGCAGCGAATTCCAGGGTACGTCCGAGGAGTCTAGTTCTGAGTCAGATGAAGGCTCGGAACTTGAAGATGAGTCGGATGAGGAAGGTGACGACTCGGGCTTGGACGACATGCTACTGGTGAGTATCAAAATACTGTGCTGATATGGAAAACGACTGAAATGCCCCTTCTGGGACTCACAGTTGCCGCGAGCTCGTAGTTCGTCTGGCTCCGCACCTCCCAATTCTACGCTCCCAACGGAGGATGAAGCCGAAATTGAAGATCAAGATCACGGCTTCATAGACTCGGACAACGATAAGGTAGTGAACAGCCGTTTCATAGCTGAAGACATGTACGTTAGTAAGGTTAAGTCGACCTCATCGCTCAAGAAGGCCAAGAAGGTGCGCGTGAAGGCAGTCTCCTCCAATCTACAGGATGAGGTCAGTCAGCTCTACTAGTACTATCCCGGCAAGCGCATCTTAACACTACTCGCCAACGCAGCGCCCGCGCTTCCAACCTAAGACGATTGAAGGACTTCGTGAAGACCCTGAGACGAACAGTCAAGATAACGGAGTTGCAGTACCTGCCATTCGACGAGGTCGGCGCAAACCTGAAAACCTTCGCGCGTGGGAAGACCGGTTCCCGGAAGACACAAGACTTGTGTATGATAACCGTTCACGCGTGGCGATGAATGCGCAATCGTCTATCATCAAGGATCTCATCGCCGCCGCCATTGAGAAATTCAAGATCGACCTCCTGTTCAATCCGCCTATCCTAGAGGTCAAGGACAAGTATGTACAGCAGCGCCAGATGCTCATCGACTGCGCAAAGGAGTTGACGAGGCCCAATATTGTCTCGCGCTTGAAGAAAGATGAAAGCTACCTGCGGGACCTTATAGCCGTGGTAAGTGCTACTAGTATTTAGACATGCCTTTCGTCTTCTGACCGGGTTCATATTGCAATACACTAGCCAGATCACCGCATGACCAAGCTGCGTGGGGACTTGAAGAAAGCGATCGTACCTCTAATCCAGGAGAGCTATCGGCTCAAGCCAGGTGAACTTGACTGCTCGGACCGTGTGGCACGACTTAGCTTCGATCTGCAATACATCTACCCCGGCGACGTCATGGTAAGCAAATGAATTGGAGTATGACGGTCGTAGCCCAGAAATAACTTTACCTACAGAAGAACTCCCTCAACTTCAATCAACCTTTCGACATCCCCATCATTCATAATATCCTCGCCGCCCGATTCTTCGATGGTCCAAAGTCTCTAGCTGCGCAGAATCGGAATCTGTTCAAGTCCAGTGCCCCGAGCCAGCCGAAGCAGCTGGAAATACCAGAAGGGATGCTGATCTTGACGGTTATCACGGTAAGTCTCTCTGCGATGTTCAGCATTTGACTCTTGGGAGGCTAACCTGATGTTGTGTCCTTCGTTGTAGATCTTCCACTGTCTAGAAGAGTGGAAATCGGGTGTCCAAGAGAAAGCGCGAGACTTCCAGCTCTCGGCTGTCTGGGACGAGTATGATAAAATAATCGGGTTTGTTACTGACCTTCGAGAGAGAATGCCGGGAATGTACCATCGGGTTATGCATCAAGTATTCCAGAAGACATGGTGCGTCATTATACTCTAATCTACCACACGATGGTTGTACTCATTGAACTACGCTGGTGTGGATCAGTGCTATCAAGGATCTTAATCTCGTTGCTCACGGAAACTCGCACCACTCCGCGTTTTCGAAGCTCGTAGCCGATGAGGAGGAGGGTATGTGATAGACGCAGGTATGTGATCACAAATACGTGCCCAGTGCGGCCATACTGTGGGAGCGCAACTTGCTGATTATTGGCTCGGATTTTACAGAGATTCACGCGCACTTTGCAAGTTGTGGTTTGTATCATGATGCAATTCTGGTCGCAGATGGTAGTGCTACTCATAGATACTGTTGTCATACTGCTTCCTAATCTATTCCTAAATTTTTCCTGTCTAATCGTGCACAAACTGAATCTGAATAATCCGTCTAACGCCCTACTTGAGATAATTAGAGCCTAATTAAGTAAAATTAGGCGTAGACGTTTTCCCTGATGAACCTGTTAGTGGCTGTAGGCGTCGTCAAGATCAGCGATCTCGAGTACGCCAAAAGGATGGACGACCCAACTACTCACGAGCATGGGCGGTCACCGGTGAATACTTGTTTGTTTCCTAGACATGCGCCGTTTCTCATTTTGTCATCTGTAGGGAACACCGATGTTCCAGTCTATCGAAGCTCAATCTCACAAGTACAAATTCCTTGACCGCCAGCTGCGCCCACCTGGTGAATGGGCAGGAAATACAACCTCCGTGCCTGCCTCTTCCCCACCCCTGTTCCGATACAACCCTCTTCATGACCTGGAGTCATTGTGGTGGCTCCTTGTTTGGCTTTTGCTC
Source organism: Irpex sp. Y119-03 (assembly GCA_037042295.1). Lineage (NCBI taxonomy): Eukaryota > Fungi > Basidiomycota > Agaricomycetes > Polyporales > Irpicaceae > Irpex > Irpex sp. Y119-03. The sequence goes on along the minus strand of JAXQKB010000146.1, from coordinate 53,519 downwards.
GTTAGAAAGGCCAACATCGATGGTGATACGGAGCAGCGTCGCCAAGATCAATTCAGGTTTTACGATCGGCTTTACAGGGACGACAAAGAGCTCAGGAGAGAAGCTTTCAGCGAAGCCATGAGCTTTGATCAGGGTGCGGTCAATCTCCATGATAGATTGATGCCGATAGCAAGTCTACTCGAGGCGATGCGCAATGGCCTCGTCTGGACATATGTTCAGGCCGAAAGCAAAGACCCCACAAAGATTGACCATACCGTCGGAGTTGACGTCACAGACCAGATGATTAGGAATCTGGAACGTGCTGTTGAGATGTTTACAGGGGTTGCTGACATCCAATACCTCAGAGACGTCAAGGTACGGAGAAAGCGCACTCCCGAGCAACCAGGGCCGGCCGTCGCCTACGGAACATCTCTCGACTCTCGTGTAGAAGGCAGCTCTAACAAGCGTGGCTACCACGCTATCGCGGACTCTACTGTCGTTGACAACGACGCGTTGTGGAAGGCCGCGGACGACGTGAAGGTGAAGCGGGCCAAGCAGGATGAGGAGGAGAGGGAGAAAGAGACCGTGGATGCTCATGGAGATGGTGTTGGCGCTGCAGGCAAGGGTAATGGGGAGAACCGCGGAAGGTCGAGGTCGAAGGGAAAGGGAAAGGCAAAGGCAAGGGCGGCATGAATGGTCAGACTTGAAGGGCGTGTACGTGTACGGGTGTTATAAAGCAGACTAGTACTCCAGCATGATTCCATTTCTTTCGTTTGATATTCATTTCATTCTGCTTGCGCGCTAACACAGTTGCTAACGAGGCTGAGTACTTCAAGCATCGTCTGCCTTCCAAGCCTTGCACAGAAAATAAGTGGGTAGACATCGTTACATTGGCCAGAAATCGAGCTAATACAGTACCCTGCATATGCGACGCTATATATCTCCCATATCTTCTGAAGCCGACTTGTGTGACGGTGTGTTGTGCTTGTACGTTGATTGAAATCGGGATGTATCTCGCTAGACTTGAGGGTCCTGGTATAACAAGCAGTCAATCCGTAAGAGAACCTCACAATCACGGGGTGATTGAAATAACTTACCGTATGTATCTCAGCGTCCTCAAGTGAGCCGCTTCCGTTTACCTCAGCATCTGCTGGCATTGGCGTTGAAATACCAAGATGTCCCATTGTCGGCGTAATCTCATCCCACTCATCGCCAGCGCCGATGTGCAACGACTGGCCAATATTGCCTACAAATCGCAGACTGGAGGTGACAGCAGGCGAACTACCAGACGTCGACGTTTCTCCGGTAGGCTTGACTTGTCGTAGGTTGAGGATGAAACGGCAGACAATGACGAAGGGTAAGCTAAGTACCGGAGTGTCAGATGACTGAGTAAGATGAATATACTGGAGTGGAACTGTGACCTACGTTAGAAGGAAGGGGGCGGACACCTGGATGGAGAACACGTCTGGCTGGAGAGTTTGATGATGTTAGTCCAAGGTAGTTGAATTACAACTCTGTTGACTTACGAGGTTGTTCTCTAGCATTTGAAGTACGTTGATGATCAGGAGAATGCTATGGCAGTTTCAACATGCGCCTTAATAATTCTGAGAAACAGAGATACCACAACGACGTACACGAAATAAACTGTCCCTAAAATAATTCACGTCAGTGGATGCCAGAACGCCCAGTCTATAGTTGCGAAGACAGACCATCATGCAAAAGCGTCGTCGCAAGTGAGGCCTCGATCTTCAAACGACGTGCTTCCCTGTACAGCTGAGCCGTCTTCAGCCAGGTCACAGCGAGAACGAGCAAGTCACCGATGGCCGCAGCGATGCGCGTAGTCAGTGATACTGGGTGCTTATGTTTATCAGCCACAGTTCAAGTGAAGGTACGTGATGAAGTATACAGACATCTAAGGGTAAGCGTCGTTGATGGAATACGGTGTGGGGAGTTACTTGAACTCACTGTAGGACAATGCTCTCAGGGGCCAGGGATACCCCGACACAGGTCTCGTTGTTTACTACCACTTCGCTCGTTGCGAAATTGTACTATGCAACTCTGTATCAGTATTAATGTGCACTGTAGAAGGCGCACTCACGATATTTGTAGCAAACGGTACGAGGTTCAACAACAAAACCACTACGGCCGGGAGGACCTTGCTGTTCAGTAGCGCGTAGACTCGTAATGCAGCGGATACTGTTTCGGAGCCAGTCATATCACCATCCTATTTCAAAAATGCCATAGATTACTACTCACCTGCGAAGCACAACATTTGAGTCAACTGGAGAGCGTAGGTCACGTACGTGGCAGCGACGCAACTATGCAAAATGAGAGACTTATTCAGCTATCGACAAGAGCAAGATACTAGCAAGGTCAAGCTGAACAAACTTACGTCTAGTATGATGTTCTCGAGCTGGATATCAATGATACGATAATAACGGATTCAGACATACCTCAAAACTGAATGGAATCAAGTCCAGAATGGTGAGCAAGAGCGTAGTGTAGCGTGTGACCACATAAAGCCAGGTGGTTACAGAACATTTCCGTGCCCATATGACATTGACTTCTTGGGCGAAGGTGATGCTAGTTTCGAACAAGAAGAGGACTGTGAAAGGTAAGACTGTGACTGAGATGAGCACTGCGGCTGGACATAGGAGACATGATGATGGAAGGAGTACCGTTTGCGGATATGCTGATGTAAGTTGCGGTGAGCCTGAGAGTGGGTGGTGAGTACGGGCTTGGAGAGCGGAAGTAGTATGGGCTAGCCGTACTGACTCTTGTTGTAGTTCTGAGACGAGAGACATTGTAATAGGTCTGGTGAGTTGGGGACGTAGAGCTTGCGAAAATAAAGGCGCTCCTGAACACGAAGGAGAGGGAGTGGTACTATTTGTATGCAGAGCATAAGCAACTGGGCCTGCGACCTATTGTTAGGCCTTTCCCTGCACGTCAAATAGGCATGAGATCGTTTTTGGAGGCATCTGGTTCGATGTCAGGTCTGGGAGGAATGAAAGGAAGGGTTACCTTCGTACACGGCTCAGGATAGTGATAGTGAAGTCATTGAAAGATACTGATGATTGCGTGGTTTTGATTTGTGTGAGCCGTGGATTCACATGAAGATCCAATGACGTAGACGGGACCACTATACCAGTAATTTCTTGCGCGGTGACGGAAGGTTATTGAGTCAGATTGTTCCGATCTGTTAGGAATCTTTGGATGTCACGGTGTAGGGCAGAATGAGATGTACGCACTGTGATGAACTTTAGGAAGTTTCTACTGTTCAGCTTCTAGCAGCAAGTGATTCCCCAAACCTTTCGAATGATGTGGTTGGATATTTGTGAAAGTCCGAGTCCGATTCGTTCGTCAAGTACGAAGCCATGAGGATACTTGAAGCACCATCGTCACAGCTCACCGAGGAACGATAAATCCCCCTTAGATTTTTATAAACAAGGACGATGGGAATACTAGTACAGAGAGGTGACTGATCACTGGCATGATGCGGGATCTGTCGGAGATCGCCCCACGGTCCTAGATAGCGGTACGCAACATCAGCCACGAGTCACGATTTATGATCGAAATACAGCGGCAGAGAGACGAGACCTGTGATTTTTACGCGTACTGTGAGGGCCGTTAGGGCGAGGAGCTTGCAAGGATGAGGGCACTCCCATGGACGAAGGAGGGAATGATACTATTTGTATCAAGACCCTTCGACCTGTTCTTGAGGAGCCATTCCCAGGCATGACATCGTCAGGTATGATAGGTCTGGGAGGAATGAAATTTAGGAAGGGGACAAAGGAAGGGTTACCTTCGTAGACGGCCCGGAATAGTGATAGTGGTAGTGGACGCGTTGGGCGAATGGACGATACTGACGATCGTGTGGTTTTGTTTTTGTTTTTGTTTGTGGACGTGGACTGGACGTTTCTCGCGTCCCAAAGAGAGATAGGCATCGAGTCAGGCTATTCTGGTCACAGTGTACGCACTGTGATGAACTCTCGTCAGCTCCACTGGCTTAGCAGCAGCAGTCGCCTTCGAATGCCTCGAGGGTGAGCAAAGACTGGCCCACCTGATATGCGGTGCATATTTGTGAACGGCCACTCCGTTCGTCCAGTACGGAGCTGCGAGACAGCTCGTCGAGGGGTGATAAATCCAGGACGATGGGAATACGGAGAGGTGAGGTGAGGTGACTGATCACTGGCATGATGCGGGATCTGTCGGAGATCGCCTTCCTGATGGGTCCACGGTCCTAGGTAGCAGTATGCAACATTAGCGTAATTTATGGTCGAAATACAGCAGAGGACGGTACCGTGATTTGTACGTCTACTGTGAGAACGGTGGCACGTGCTCACTGCTCCATGCCAGGGGATGTACGCCGTGAGAGTTTCGAGCCTTCACATTTGCACTCTTTCTTTGTGGCGGACTCTGTGCATGTATGACTGCTCGAAGGGGTACCAACTTCTAGATCTATCTGTCACGGAAAGAAGCTCAGAGTTCGATTGGCACGACTAGTACTGTTGAGAGCCTGAGAGATGGTCGGATGTGATTGTTAAGACGTGGAGCTACCGACGTCGACACGATCTATCCTAGGCCTGGGGAAAGCACTCCGGCCAGGTCGAGCTGAAAAATAAGTGAGTCCTGAGGGGAGTTTCGCAATGCCATGTTTAGCTGACCATTCGCGAACACATTGACTGTACCCCTCGTATGGGCGTGCAATACGAGGCAATCGAGCTTAGCAGGATACCAGTGAGGGAACTCTGGGGATATCGTCGCTGCCATAGTAGTCGTCGTAAATGGATCTCGCTGTACTTGCGATTGTTGGGTGAGCGTCCAGCGTGCTTTCATCGATTCGTCCATTTGTTGATGAGAGATCAGTCAAGCACCTTTGGATGAAGGCGTTGTGAATTTCTACATTGTCGCCAACCACCTGTATCATCAAATTTCGGGAGACTCGCCTCTTAACGAGGCTATTTTCCCATATTAGTGAGATTACGGGGGCGAATAGTCGTCCAGGCCATGTCTGGAGACAGCATGACAGGATGGTCGAACAGATGGCCTATATTCAGCAGACAGATGTCTGTATAGGTTTATCTGCGACGTATGGCATGTTGAGCATGAACTATCGTGGATTCGAGAAGATCTGCCACTTACCTATTGTACTAGGATGCGACAACTGTGGTCAGGATTCGAGTCCTCGGCCGTGGCGGTGCACCACGGTAGTTATACTTGTGATATCCACCAAAGTAGCTTGTCATGACTGAACATCTGTGAAAAGTACGCTGAGCCTGGCAGCAACTGTATACTTACATCGTAGTCGAACATCGTGGCCAGTCTGCCACAGTCTAATGAGCCTTTACTTACACCGACGCGCGGCACCATTTCGGCAAATATTTTGAGCGTTCATCAAAGTATGGACGCCCATAACAATTCACCGAAATAGATTTTCGCTCTCGCCGTCTTCGAACCTTTTATTGCTCTCGACAGCCACCAGCCTCTCAACACCGACAAGACAAAAAATGAGCAGAGGCGGCCGTGGTTTCTCTGGTGGACGAGGTGGAGGTGCGTGGTCTGTTTCACCTTGATCTCGAGAACCAGCTGACGTTGGGTTGTTTGAAGGCAGAGGTGGTGGACGAGGAGGATTTCAGAGGAGAGACGAGGGTCCGCCTGAACATGTTCTCGGTGCGTTTGCTGTGTGCTCTGTCTTTTAATCTTTGCTCATGACTGGCACCACTCAACCTGATCTCTCTCTCCTCCCGCCCACCGGACAACCGTAACGGTGCACACACGCATCCACTTTGATATGTCACCGTGGACGCATACACCCATCTCTCAAACATCGTCTATGAACGACCTCTCCGAAACCTCGTCTCTCACACTTTTCTCAAACAATCTACTCTTCCGTACGACACACAGAGGTCGGCACCTTCGTGCACGCCGTCGAGTCCCAGATGCTCTGCCAATCATCACTAACGAACCAAGTGCCGCACTTCAACGCTCCCATCTACCTCTCCGCCAAGGACCCTAACGCTAGCGGTACGTACACCCCCCCTCACCCTCTCTCTCACCTTCTCTCTCACCCTCACTCCCTCCTCTCCCTCCTTCCCTCCTCTCCCTCCTCCCCTCCCTCCCCTCTCCCCTCCCTCTCCTCTCACCTACCCCTTACCATCCCGCCTCTTCACTGAACTCACCTCCCCTCCCCACAGCCCCAATCCAAATAGGCAAACTCGACGAAATCCTCGGCCCCATAACCTCCGTCTACTTCTCCGTCTCCATGCTCGACTCCGCCGGCGTCCAAGCCACCTCCTTCAAGCCCGGCGACAAAGTCTACATCAGTGCTGAAAAAGTCTTGCCGCTGGAGAGGTTCTTGCCGAAGCCGAAGGTTGTTGGTGGTGGTGAGTGTTTTTTCTTGTGATGTGGTGGCGGGGTTTTCTTCCTTTCATACTCGTTTGCCGTTTTTCTGGATATATGCGCTCTAAACTCCCAAATACTCACTCACTAACACCCCCCCTCCTCCCCACAGTCAAAAAACGCGGCGGCCGCGGAGGCCCAGGCGGCGGACGCGGAGCCCCAAGGGGACGAGGTGGCTTCGGACGCGGCGCTCCTCGGGGCGGGTCCTCATTTGGCAGCCGCGGCGGACGTGGTGGATTCGGCGGCGGTAGAGGAGGAGGAGGAGGATTTGGCGGCGGACGCGGTGCTCCGAGTAGGGGTGGGTTTGGGAGAGGTGGGGGAGGTGGTGGTGGGGGGTTTAGAGGTCGGGGCGGGTTTAGGGGGTCGTAAAATGTGGTGCTGTGAGACGAGAGGCAAGAGGCAAGAGACGAGAGGGAGAGGCAAGAGGCAAGAGGGGTGTACGTATCGTGGTTGTTGCTCTCCGAACCGCTGCGTGTTGTGGTTTATATTATCTTCTTTTCGTTTTCTCCCCGATGTTTGTGCAAGTTTAATGGGCTTATTCTGACGGATAGGTGAGTGTGTTTGAGACGTTGGGGGTTGACAGTTTTTTAGGCGGGATGTGCGAGAATGGCGTAGGATGGGGAGTGGAGGAAGGTTCAATGGATGGTCGACATCGATGAACGGACTTGAAGCAAAACTGCCCGTGGGCGAACGACCTACCTTCAATATTAATGCGATGGTACGTCAAATCTTCTCGCAGTCGGTCGACTGTGGTACTGATGAGGATAGTATAGGGAAGGACTGCGACTTCTGCAGTCTGGCTCTTGAGATGTTCATCTCGGTCTAGTACGCTAGGCCATACGTCTCTTCGAACAAGTCCTCCGAGACCCATTTCGCGCCTTCTTGACTTCTTTACCATCAAAGTGGCCATCGCACTCTCATCGACGTAGGTCCCCACGACCCGGTCAAGACGCCACGTTCGACGGTGGCAAGATAGCCTGCCTCAGCTCATAATTCTCAACTCTACGAGCCCACTCACGAACCTCGGACGTGAGACTCTACGAACCCCGGCTTCTCAACTCACGAACCTCTACTCAACTCTACGAACCTCGGACGATAGCCCCAAAGGGTCGCGATCGTAAGTCGCCGACTACAGGAACCCGTTGGAAGGCCCGAGTCCGATGTGATAGCCACAAATGCCCCACTGTACCGAGTTCGAGAACGACGAGCCGTGCGTCATGTATTCCTCTTTCTACGTTGTGGATTGACGTGGTTTTCTAGGATCTTGGAGGGGGTCGGCTCCGAGGAACTCTCGAACGGCAACAAGACTTCTCTATACCTCCGTTTGTGAAAACTCGCTTGACTCGCGATTTATTCTCCGTTCGATGACGATAGTTCTCGGTTCAATGATGGTAGGTCAAATCTTTATGTACTCGCTCAATGGGGGTACTAAAAAAAATAAAACTATCCTCGCGCCGTCAGCAGACTCCAACCGTCATGGGTTCCTCGCGCAAGCCCTCATTTGAAATCTTGCACTCTACCTCTCCAACTCTTCACCACCGCCTTCACCACAGTCGTTTTCAGGTGATAATCAAGGGGGGTATTTGACCGTGCTCAGACACCCTCAGCTCTTACTCAACTCATACTCATGCTTCCTAACCTCGAACGACCGAGGGGGGTAGGTCGTTTTTCGAGCATAACGCGGCTTCATCACGTGGGTTTCAATCCGACGGTCGAGAGGGTATGTTTGACGGTGCTAGGACAGTACGACAAGACCACTCCGGCTCCTGTACTCCTCAACTTCTCTCAGCTCCCATAGTCCTCAACTCTCGTGGCGAATCGGATCAATCTGAACCTTCGAATGTCAGACCGAAAGCATTGTAAGGCCGACCACAGGAACGAGCAAATGACCTGCCCTGCTGGAAGGTCCGGTTTGAGACGCGAGGGCCCCGCTCCACATCAAAGCGTCGAGCTCTCTTCACGCGGGGGTCCTCTTTCGAGCCATTCGATTCGACGAGCCGTGCGTATATCTCATCTCTCTTTTTTTTGGAAGTGACACAAGGCTGACATCGATATGTATACTTGTAGAACTCTGCGCAGAGTCCTCGCGTTCAGACTATTCTAGAGATCTATCACTTAGTCGACTCTCCGAGTCTACTCTGAAGTCGGGGGCCGAACGAGTTCACGGACTGAGCACATAGAACTCACTTCGCCCTCCCGCGCCTGAACCTGAGGCACTCTCCTCCTCTCCGCCGTCGTCACACCATTTATGAGTAACAAATTCAAAGCCAAAACCTGGAGTCCTGGGATGTCCACGTCCATGCGCACCTACGAGATAGATTTACCGGTGTGTGTATCGCTCACTAGAAGCCCTTGTGGATGTTTCTAACATATTCGTTTGAAGTTGCTCGGGATGTAATTCCTCGAGTAAATGGTCCAGTTTTGATACTACCTGGCTAGAACCTACCCCGCCACTCTGAATTTCCACTGTTGTACTTATGTGGTTAGGAATTGGTACACCGTGACTCTTCGCTATATCGACTTGGGCGACGTCGTCTCGAGCGACCTCCTCATTTGACACCCTCTGGTCCGTTGAAACGTCCGTCCCTTCCTCGCGCATCCCCCGCCTCAAGTGTAAAGAGTCAATAATGCCAAGCATCCCAGTGCTCCAAGCATTAAACTCAGACGAGCGAACAAAATGCTACGAATATTATCCAGTAGATAAGCAAGTACTCTGTCGGTCCCGAGGATGTTGCTTCACTTATTACTCAAGTTACTCGGCCAGTACGTGGCCTGCGACGCACCACTGGACATGGACACAAACGACAAACAAATATGCGGCTGATCTTCTCATCATACACTGACCCTGGATAAAGTTGAACAAGTCGGAGCTCCAAGTAAGATGTCGCACGAGTCCCGGAGACTAGGAGACTATGCGTCTTTCTCTATCGCCTTCCCCTTTCCCTTCGTCTTCGCCTTTCCCTTGGGCCTTCGCCTTTTCCCCGCCCGTAGTCTCGACTTCGTCCCCATCTATCGCCTCCCTCTCGTTGTCGTTGTCGTCCTCCTCCTCTACATTCGTGAGCGGCTCAATCTTCAGTTTATTCACGCTATCCCGTAGCGCATCTATACTAGGAACGGGCCCCTGCTTCTTTGCCCCTGCTGCTGCAGAGAAATCGATAGATAACCCGGGAAGATATGCCGCCGCCGCCGCCTGCTCTGGGGAAATTTTCATTCTTCGATGGAGCTGCTTTATATGGAATTGTACGTCGGCACTTCCCTCGAACTTCGCACCGAGGTGTTCAAACCCAAGTGACATAAGCTCTGCAACTTGGGCTCCGACAGTCGGGCCTATCGTCACGGGATCGATTTCAGCTTCAGCATAGTTGACAACAAATTGACTTCGTAGCATCTCCAGCATAGTGGCGACGCTCGCGAGTTTGTGATGAACAGTGACTTGTCCTTGTGCGAAAGTGTGCGAGGTTTTGAAAGCTTTTACGCGGAAGGCCATGTCTCTGTAAAGACGGTCATAGAAAACGACTTGTTGTTGGCGAAGCTCGTATGCGCGATCGTCTTTCTCCATCCTTCTGACAAGTAGAAGCCAGACAACAAGCCACCAAAGTGACTCCAGATCATGTAGAGGGTTGTATCGGAACAAAGTTGGAGATTGAGAAGGACTAGACTTGTTTGCCGAGAGGAGCATTGCTATAAAGGCATCCCGATCGAGCCGCTCTTCTTGGACACGTAGGAACTCGTAGCTGTGAGAACGCGCTTCAATGGACTGAAACATCGGGGTTCCCTGTTAGGTAGCGACATGAGAATCTGTGTGCAGATGCAGAGAGACTAGAGGACATTACCGGTGAACGCCCATGCTCGTGGGTCGTTGGGTCGATCATCTTCTTCGCATATTCAAGGTCACCTATTTTCGCTACCCCCTTAAATTCCATCACATTACCGGCGCTGATATCCCTATGGAGCCAGCCAATAGAATGTAACACCTTCAAAGCTTATGAGAGTGTGTCAGTTACAGGGTGATTCGGTGTATGAACTCTGGTGCTCACCGTCCGTAACCTGCATAGCGATCGAGAGCACTTCGCGGCCTGAATTAAGGCGGGAAATGGGGACACAGTACTCCAGAAACACGATGCGATGATGCGACTTCTCGTGAAAGAGCATCGGCTGTATGTATGAGTCATCACCATGGATCGTAGGATATGCCGTGTCACTTGGGACAGCCGCGCCTCTACGTAGGAGACTCAGGGTATTGTCTCTCTGCCCATCTATGACGACATCCCCAAAGTACACTGGAGTCAGAAGATGCCGTTTGAGAATGTCCCTATCGGCTTCTGTCTGGGCGTCGTCAAGAATCCTTGCGTAAGTATCTGCTTCCCTACTCATGTAGTGATCCACCCAGTAGTCCTTGATTACCATCAGAGGCCCTTGCACCTCTCCGTGTCGACCCAGCTTCCGCGCCGTCCAAACGCGTGTTCCTCGACTCCTCATGGCCTCTGCTCCAACGTCAGACATCAATGTCTCCGTACGGAATACCACAGTCTTCAATTTTGACGTGTCGATTGAGTTGGTATCCGTCCCGACGGCACCCCGTTCAACGTGATGAATGGTGATGTCGAACTGATTCTTGTATCTGCTCTGGTCTTTGGCTATTTGTATCGTGGGGTCGTAGCCGAGTTCATGCTCGGCGGCGTACATTTGCGACAAGAAGAAGTGAATCAACGTCTCGTGGTCCTAACAGATATTATTCTGGTGAGCGATGGAGGACGAAATATCATGAGTTAGAGGACTGCACTCACACGAGTGAAGTCGAAAGGCTCGGTGACTAACACGTCCGTACGGCTACCATACCATAGGCGCATCTCTGTGTCCTCTATTGTGAATCCAACGACGAAGCGACGACGAGGATCCTCGTGCATAATGTGGCGGAAAGACCAAAGAATCTTCGCGATGTTCTTGTGTGTGCGCAGAGGGGTACAGTAAGAGACAGTAAGTAGAGAGATATGCGAAATTACGCACATCGTTCGTATTCTCAGCGTTTTTAACCTTCTTAAACTCTCCTGGGACCACGATCTGCTCCCATGAGGCTTTCCTGGAGGCCCGCATCTCTCTGTAGCAAAAGTGGTCCTTATAAATGCTGTACCCATCCGGTCGTGTTTTGTCGTTGCGACGTAGTGATGTGGACACGCGATGAGGATTGTATTGGAACACCACCTTTGGTTCCGCATTCAAACGTGCCTTGGCTGCAAGTCCTATTTGTGCTGCAATAGACTCCCACGGCTTGAATACATTGTCCTCGTGCGCTTTGGCATTGGCCGGTGTAGTCTCGAACAGTGCCAGAACCCCTTCGGACGTGATTATTTCTCGACATTCAAGTTCCTTTATGATAGGTAGTAGATCGAGGCCGACGGGGAGCGAGGGCAAAATGTTGTCCTTGAACCACTGGAGTCCCACTTGAGGGACGGCCGAACCAACGTCGCTCACAACGGCCTCGCGAGAGTCATCGATTCTGTCGCCCAATAGCATCGGGGCGGAGATGGCCTTATCAGACTTGAGAAGAATGTCAATAACGAAGGCCAGAGTGATGTCGAGAGAAAAGGCGCTACAAGTGTACTGACCATGTTCGAAAGATAGGGCCCGGGTGCACATCGCCACCCACATCTTTGCTCAGATCTGTGCATTTGAGCTGCGAATTCTGCGATACTGATGACCTGTATGATCAATCAGGCGTGTGAGTCCCATGCAAAAAAAAGAACAGAGGACACGATGACGGTTCGAGTGCAATTGCCCCATCGGGTTGCACTGCCCCATTAGGATAGGCGCGTATGCGACTTCTTATTGGCCTATCGAGTCACTTGTTGTGGTTCAGTGTTTGGACGCGCCGATGACAAAAGGAACGTTGACTATCTCAGAATATTCATATACTCGGCTACACTGCAGAATATACAATCGCCCATATGCACGGAGCCCTCATGTACTTACTTATAACAGTCACTCGTCCACATGGTCGCATTAGTTCAAATTTCTGGACCCCTTCAGCATTTAACGGTAGCAACAATTGGTTTGAGCGGAAACATCGAAATATCCCTTCGAGGTTTGGTACTCAGCTATCTCACTGTGCCGTTCCTCCACAGCGTTCAAGTTACCGGCGGCAAACCGTAGTTATCGTCCAATGCTGCGTGCAAAATCCAGTTTCACGAAGCATTAACGAGTTGTTCTGTGATTACTGAAGTTGTTTTATGCTCAAAGTAAAGCTTCGAAATCATTGATGCACAAGCCAAAAGGCCTCTCCATGGTCTACGTCTAAGCCTCCGTGACTGTGCTCTCCAAGGCAGCTCGGGTTGTTCCCGTATTCTCCCCGTTATGTTCATCTTCTTCATCATGTACAGAACGGAACTGTAGCGACTGGCCCAGATTCCCGACAAGACTCGTGCTGCGAGATTGCTGATCAAGTAGATTGTCGGTTCCGGCTTGACGAAGGTTCAAGATAAACCGGCATACGAGGGTTGGGACAAGTCTGAGTAAGAGAAATTTGCAGTCTTTATCAGCTGAGCGACAAAGCGGAGACGTGGTAGAAGTACCCACGCTTGATAGTACGCAGAAGCAAACTGGATATTATCTAAAGATGGCTAGAAGTCGATGCCGTCAGCTGAGAATGGTACGCAGGCAGGATTAGCCTCACCGCATAGAATGGAAGGCTCTGGAGGACATTGAGCACCAGCAGGATTCTATCACATTCCAGATATCAGGAATACTCAGCAATGCAGGCCATGGGACGAATTTCTACTCACAAAAAATAGATAGTTCCTATCAGCTTGGTAATCAGTTGTGATATATTTTATGGGAAGTCGTAGACAACGTCATACCGTCTCGGAGAAGCATAGAGGCGAAAGGGGCTCCTATGTTCAGCTTTCGGGCTGCGATGTATGCGTGTATTGTTTTCGACCAGGTGACGGCCAGGACGACGATGTCAGCAATAGTGAGCGCCGTGCGAGTGCTGATAGCGACTACGTGCCGGAAAAGAGGGTATGAATAGCTATATCTCGGAGATCAACCATAATGGAGTGTACGTACGTCTGCAGTACGCCTATCAGCTTAGATGGAGGTTTCAATGATTGGCAGGCTTACCTCATATTTAGACTTGGGGAGTTGAGCGTTCGGTACTCGCATAAGTCGATAGAGTAATTGAAAACGGGCCTAGAGGTAGCATAGCCATACTACCCATTGTAGCGAGTAAGCCTTATACTCTCTATGTGTCACGAGAAGCACTCACGAGGTTTGTTGCGCATTGTACAAAGCTCAGAGCAAATACTATGCCGGAGACGAGACGGTTTTCGTCTAAAAGTGCGTACACACGCAAGGCCGAGAACACTGAATACGTTTTCAGACATTACTTCTTTAAATAGCAGGAACACACTCACCGGCAAAGCAGAACCATAAGATAATATTCAACGTCTCGGTAATGATCGCAGTGGTAAAGCAGCTATCAGAAGCAGTATCAGGTGAGGTTTGTTTTGTAGATTTGCACGTTCAAAAGGTGCTCTACCTCTGAGGATGATAACAATGTTAATTTCCAACTAAACAGAGCAATAAGACAGCGGACTTACAATATATGTAGGATTGGGCATGAACGACAAGATTTGCAAGAATAACGCAATGTAACGGGTGGACGCGAAGAGCCATGTCATTCCCGTCCATTTTCGTCGCCATATGACACTGACTTCCTCTGTAAAGGCTATGCAGCATTCGTAGAAGTAGAATACTATGTAATGTACATCTGGATCAGTGCGCAGTGAGAGTATGGTGTCTGCGGAGGAAACGTACCACTGGCGGATACGGCGACATAATCCAAGAGCTGCCTGGAAACGGCTTTGAGTGAGTGGGATCCACCAGAGGACTTGAAAACGACTTACTGCTCTGTATAAATAGCCACCACTCGTTGTTGCTGTGAAGACATGAGTTTTCGAGGTACTTGTTATAGTGTCTGCTGAAGGACAATTTCTCCCCATCAATAGAATGAAAAGCAGAACAAAGTTTCCAGAACTGACCCAGCGATATGCTTGTCTGACAGCAGTAAGCGAGAACCAGCGCACGTTCGTTCTACGATTACTGCCAATATTTATATATGAGCGATGGCCTTGCGGACGAGCCGGTTGACGACTGAAGCAAAGAAGTGTCCTTTCGATGAGACAATCAGTACACAAATTGCGATGATGAACTGTACATATAATATTGCATATTGCCGCAATAAAGGGAGTACGAGGTGTAAATTGGGCTCCCTACTGTGCTGAGACACGGAAATTGATTGCGCCTCCGACAATGAATCGGGGAAAGAAGGTGAGCGAAACGCTGATGCAGCATTGCCTCAGGACCTATCAATAGCGGATCAGTACGCAGTGAATAGAAAGCGCAGTTGCCCCACCTGAAAGATCTTGCTCACGCCTAACTTGTACTCGCAGATCCGCTGGCTGTGCATGACTCGGGGCGCCACACATCAGACGCCACACTCGATGTGCTTGCTCCCAACACCGTCCTTGGCCACCTTTATTTACCTTCCATTTCGTAACTTAAACGAAAGATTGTGGGGATCGTATCACCACGTGGTCTGTGTCTTTGTTGAGGCAGTGCGATGAGTGTCAATTTGATCACGGGTGTATATACACATATTGCTGTAGCTTTACGTGACTGGTGAGCATAACTGCGACTAGTGCATACAAGGGAAAGGGTGATATACTCTCTTTTCCAGGTTGACATCGGAGTTGGGCTGATGCCCCATACTTGGCAAGCCTAATACACAACGGAGTCAGTAGCTGCGATGCACTTGGACAGCCTGGCGTAATAGTGAATAGCTGGACTAACCTGTATCTCAGTTCCACCTTCACAGGTGGATATGCCTCTCGGCTGAGATCTCCGTGGCAATAGTGGGCTCAAGTGGGACATCGCCACTATAAACCTCCAGGTCGTCGTCTTCCGGTTCGTCATTGTCAATCCCGATCTGTAATGGCTGACCCAAATTGCCAACAAAGCGAAGGCTGACCGACTTGTTTCCGGAAGCCCAAGAGCTGCCTGCAGGCTCTATCTGCCGTAGATTTAGTATGAAACGACAGACGATCATTGCCGGTAGACTTAAAATATGCATCATGAGAATAATTTCATGATCGTAAGATTACCAGGGACACGCACACTTGGAAGAGCGATTGAGCAAGAAGCAACGTATCCACCGTTGGCTGACAATACACGAGTCAGTATCCAAATACCATGCTAAAATGTAAAGGGAAGCAGAAAACTTACAATCGTTGATGAAATCACTTCGAGTATGTTGGTGATCATGAGTATACTGGCCCGACATTAATGAGTTGAAGTATATATTGGAGCTATCGGAATGATTACAGACGCACATGAAATGTATTGTTCCTAGAAACCTGATCGTCAGGAAATCGAGAGTGGTCACTTCAATGAGTTGAGCAACCTCACCGTCACGAATGAGCATCTTTGCTAGGGGTGCTGAGATACCAAGTCGGCGTGCTTCCAGGTACAGCTGAGCTGTCTTGTACCAAGTCACCGCGAGAACAAGTGCCTCGCTAGCGATCATAGAAATGCGTTCACTCAGTGATACTGCCCAGGCTCAAGCCATCAACATATACCACCTGAATTTAGGGAATATACGTACAACTACGGGGTATACAATCTGTTAATGAGCATTCGAGTGGCCTGGTTTGACACTTACGATAGTATGAGATGTTCTGATAAAGATGTGCCGAGCGTGCAGACAACCGGAGTCACGAACACCGTGCTTGTTCGCTGATCATAAATCTGGTCATTGCCTTGCTACTATGTGGGACTCACGATGGCTGCGGCGAAGGGCATACACCCCATCACAAGGACTAACACAGAAATCAAATATCGTCCGTCCGATAATGCATATACTCTGAGAGCAGAGAACGCTAACACGAGAAGTCAAAGATTAGTCTTTCGCACGCAGCTTATGGTTGAATGAGTGACGCACATGCCAACGACAGCATCTGTGTCAGCAACAGAACATTTTCTACGTACGTATCGGCTCTACAACTGGAGAGGCATTGGTGATAATGCGCTGGAAGCAGAGCAACGAACCTACCTCTGAAATAAACAAATATTATCAGATAAACGGCAGTAAAGGTAGCGGGTCATAGGAAGATCAACGTACCGAGGGATAAACTGGTACGAAGGGCTGAATATTGTTGGCTAGAGCGCTGTAGCGAAGGACTGCGTACAGCCACGTCATTGCAGTCCACTCTCGTAGCCATATCACGTTCACTTCTTGAGAAAAAGTGATGACGGTATCAAACAAGAATAGAGCTGACAAAGATTTGTCAGATCTCTGTAGCCAAGGGCAATAAAAAACGACGAACTATTGACGGCAGTTTCGATATAGTTTCCTACAATCCTAGGATACGTCAGTAAGGAGGTAATAAGCGAATAAGTGACCAGCAGTGGCTTACTGTTCTTGGAGGTCAGCGACCGATGACATCGTGATTAATCGGAGTTCGCAAGTATGAGCGCAAGACGAAGGCTAGGGAGTATCTTCCAGCTATAAAGCTGCTGAAAAAGAGGCAATATTCAGAGGAGAATGGGAAACAGACAGGCAATGCGGTGAGCTCTCGCTCATTATATCCGCAGTACTCACAATGTACCTCGTATCCCCACGATCGCGATGGACATAACTGAGCAATGGAAGAATGTTATGTCTGTATTGCAGACGCGGAGGTATATTGATCTTGCCTACTCAAGAGTCAGCTATCCAATCTTCCATGGAAAACCAGCCGAAGATGGAAGTACGATGGCCGTGGATTGTATACAGATGACGGGCCACGAGACGTTAGTGAAGCCTTCAGACCGCCTGATAGCAAGTTATGAGATAGATGGAAGGCATAGATGGTTGATTCAAAAGAGCAGATTGTGTGGATAGAAGGACAGAGCATCAACTCGAAGCTCACCAAGGATGGTCCTTGACGTTTTTTCGCGTCTCTCGCAGTGTCATACACCGGCGTGTTATGTGTCTGAGATCGAAACCTAGATAGTGCCAGCCTGAAATTTGATGTCATTGAACACGACGAATACATTCTGTATTGCAGCGTTGGGCGACCAAGTTCTTGGATTTCCGAGGACAAAAGTGAATTAACGTCGTTTTCATCGCTGATCACTTGAAGTGGAGACCAGCGTTGAACGAGAAGGCCGTAGTCCTCGGAGAAGACGGATATGCGACCCAACCATAACATTCTCCTGCATATCGCCGTAAGTGCACTCCACATCGTCAACGAAGCTGTGAGTCGTCCTAGCTCAATGTGGGCATGAATGGATTAACTTACAGGACATGGGACAGCCTACTTGTACGGCGAGTGGGTAGAAACGAAGAAGGAAATGATATTACGGCAGTATAGGCATAACCACACATTGCAGTCTTGGCGGGATGGTACGTGATTGGTTAATGACAGCTTCCGGGACTAAATGAAACCTGTGGACAGCGTCGCCCGCTATAAGCTTCAAGCTTCAGTCAAGCCGCGTTCATGGCATCATCTACTTACCTATACGTGCTCGAAGCGTCGAAACCCTGCGAGCTGTAGACTGAAGCAGCAGCCCGTATTGCAAGACTGGCGGGTTCCTGAACATCACTGTGGCTGTCGCCGTTATCACGCAGGCGTCGACGTTGGAGGTAAATCCCAGATCGTTCAAGGTACCGGCAGGAGTAGCAGGGGCAACGAATAAGGATTATTCCTCTCTATTGCGGGTGAGTATACGGGTGATGAGTAGATGTGCTTTATCAGGGAATATACGACGTACCTTGTCCCCGTTGGGGCTCTAAGATGGCCATTACGAGCGTGCCAGAGCTTACCGTGCTATAGCCTGTAGCGAAACTCGTCTGTTGGAACGTGGGGGGATAGGCAACACAGAGTCGGACCCGATGATGTTTATGCCACCGAAAACGAGTATAACACAGACATATACTTGATATTTGAGTTTCTTGGATATTTTGAGGACGACGATTGACAAGCAGAGGGTAAATGCACGCACCAAAAGAAATCTGCTTCATTATGGTCACAACTATCGACTTGATCCCGTTTCATCCCGTTACGTGCATGGATCTGGAGTACTACGGATACTTGTGTCGATCAGGGCAGGTGGAAGCTCTTCGCCAGCAGTACCACATGCGCCACAGTGATGTGTGTCGTGTTCGGTTGGCTTGAGTGAGCACAGAGACCAGTTATATCAGCCACACGCGTAAATGAGATAAGCTTATATGCGCACCTTGTTCACAGCTACCACACCGGTTACAAGAGCCCTTCCTTCTCTCGCGTATCCGCACTGAGAGTGAGTCCATGTTTGAACATGCGCTCGATGATAGTTGTACTCGTGCTTTCGGTACTTCATCGTTATAGCAAGGGTGTTATTCTTACTATAATGGTCCGTGAGCGTGCATTCCAGCACTCATAGCATACGACAACTCACCTGTAGGTATCCGAACAGGAACGTTCTCGCGAGCGTGGACTGAAAGGACGGCCATTGCAAACCTTGCGCTTCGTGGTGAGTGGTGCGTTCACAGTAATTTGGTTTTATGCTCAGTGTGTCCCCTGGTCAAGGTAATTGTGGTATTCGTCGAAGTGGTTTGGAGGTGGTCGCCTCCTTCGGCGCTTTCTCGGCGAAGTCTTCAAGTCACAGCAGACGCCCGCTGCAGGACTCTGTCGCGTACTCTGATCATGAGAGCCATCCCGTCATCGCGATGCCAGTTGAGAAGGAGCCTTGGTTATGCAAGAGAGCTGGATGGAGTGGTGATGGCTTTGTGGTGCGTACTCATGAAATGTCTTTAGTGTGCTGGACTTAACATCAACATCCCTCGCCAGGTTGCAGTGCCCAATATTGACCACGTTCAAGCTTCAATCATACGTGTGCGCGGGTAGTGCTCTTTTTGTCAAGTATCTCAAAACAAATCGTTCACTGCGATTCTGCCTGTATTGGGCTGAAGTACGCCGTATTATCCACCGTGGAAATTTTACAGAGATTGCACAGAGAATATATGTGCGTATCGTGCTCACATCAGGAAAGATGTGATATCTCCCAGCTCTCTAGAGTATCTGGGGACATCCCGGTGCACCTAGTCGCTTTGGGAGCTATCGCAATGTTTCCTGATGTAGGCTCTGTACAGTTTTCTTGGGCCACTGCGAAGTTGGATCTATAGAGGTTAAGTCAACGGCACTCAATAATTCTCAATTCACTATCAGACTATGCTCGAACGGCTCTCGCAGCTCACTTGTCAAAGAGCCCCCTCCCAAGCACACCGCATTCTCTCTCGTGCCATCCGATCACGGTTTTGTCTATAGCTAGGAGTGCCAGGCTCCCTACGGCGAGCCTTCCACGCGTACGGCCGACACATCTTCTTTTCCTATGAAGATCTAATTTACAATCCTGGACCACACCAACATTGATTCGATTCTGCAGAGCGTAAGCTTCCACGTAAGAGCTCGTGCTAAAACGGTGACCACCCAGAGAGACCGTATAATCACAATTTCAGACAGATGACTACAATCAGTCATGCATGCCAGTGCATCCACGAACGAATTAGGGCGGTTTACCGAGATCCTGTGCCATGAAGACGTAGTTGCACCACGTCCCGTGCACAGCCTCGTCGTAGGTCGATGGCCTTTTTATCTTCGATAACCTCGTAACTACGGTTCGTCCCCTACATTGTCGTGAACTAAAACTTTCTTTGTGTTTGAGACTAACGCCATGTGTAGTGGGTCGCACGGCGACTGAAGTTACAATATGATAAAGCTTGTACCGAGATGAAGTGGTGGCTGAAGTTTTGATTATTACCCTCCTTCAATGCTCTTTGAAACCCTCTACCGTGTCTAATTCCGAAAGTACGTGGTCCTGTACATTTTTTTCCTATGTACACTGAAGTAATGAAAAGATATAACTTGGGCAGACAGTCTTCATGACTTCGACGTCCACATGTTTCACCAGATGGTGATGTATTGAGTTAGGAGAACCGACTGCAGACAGAACGGCCATTGATTACAATTTGAGATGAACAATATGGAAGACGCGTTGTTCCATTACAACTACCATATGGGAATCAATTGCTTCTGACCGGTCACCGTTGATCACAGCGCCTTGGTACCGAAACTAAGTCTCACTTACCACGGTTCTAACCTGATTATCTTACAGGGTCTATTGAACACAGTGCTGGCGACGATATCTTCATAAACGGAAGGCCTGCATGCTGCTCAAAATTATGATGCGCCATCCTGCAGATCGCACGGAAGATGGCGGAGACTATGATACCGTAAGATATGAGTGTTCCTTATTGTATATCCTCACGCACGCTTCCCAAACCGGACCCATACATGTAGAGGCTAGATGGGGAGGATCTGCACATTGCACTTGATGCACAGGACTCAATCTACGAATAGTTCAGGAGCGATAACGAGAGAGAAGATTGATCGGCAAAGGATTCTCTGATGACTTGATCATGGAGTAAGTATGATTGTCTTGTTCGCAAACAATTGTATGCACAGCTCTGTTGACGTACATCATCACCGTTTAGGCTCGCTGTGTACCATATCCAGATCAAAGTTGATGCTTTCGTCACGTCAATACGTACGCTTACCCTACGTTCCTGCGTTCTACGGTTGCTTACGCGCCCTTTATACACCAGTCAGCAGGTTCAACATCTCTATCTCATCTTGCTCTTATCGGTTTATGCATGATATAGGTACAGTTCAATTCTCACGATACTAGTTGTCAATCAGTGACTTATTGCCTTTACTTCTCACGGCATGCACCTCAATAGATAGCCTTTCAGTTCCCACATCACTATACATTAATATCGGAAGCACGTATTGGTATGTGTCCCACATCCTACCCCGTGAATAACGCAGCCACGGTGGCTTTCTGAAGATGATGTGCCCCGTCCGGGATATAATCTGGAGGAGAAGTTCAAACTCCCAACAAGACTCACACATCTCCCCACTCTCTGAGTCATTTTGACGTCGGCCATCGCAAGAGAGTACAGCCAATGTCTTCTGTGGCAGTACTGCAAGAGGAGTACGTCACGTCAGCAAAGGGGCTTTTTAGTATACACTGATAAGTAGTGCGTAGGGTTGTGACCACTTTCGCTGCCGCTTCCGCCTCCGGCAAGTCATACCTCTACTCTCAAAACCACTACCTGACGTCCTTGATCTAGTTTTATTCCTGTACGATAGCGCAATCACTCTTAGCGTCGAGTCGAAGGTTATATGGCGCAGAAAATGGACTGCCATGACCTGGCTATATGCATTCATGCGGTACAGCTCGATTGCGCTCATCCCGCTTACTTTTGTCCCGTCCGACATTGGTAACATCAATGTAAGATATCTAAAAGTGTCCTATCACGGTGTACTAACCAAAATATTGCATATTACAGAGGTATATTTCTAGAGGGAAATCTCTCCCACATGTTCAATATTTAATGACTTCAACAGTTGCAAAGCCGCCACATACATAAGTGATGTGCTCTTTCTGATACAGTATCTGTGGTTCGCATGCAAGTCACTTGCTCGTATGTGAATGCACAAGAACGTACTGACTTGCTTCAGTGTTTTCTGCAATGCGTGTTTACGCACTATCGGAAGGAAGGCATATCGTGGCTGGACTGGTTTTTTTACTGAACCTGGTGCCCTTTGCTACAAACCTGGTGAGTACCCTGTGATCACGGGATGTGGGCGATCTCATGACGTTTGAGCAGTTCAACATGTCCATAATCAGGGTTATAATGGATTCAGAACTCTGCTCAGACGTGCCGTCGGAATCAGTGACAGCAGCCCTCAATTTATTGTGCGTGTGCATCCAAACGTTGTTCAATGTACCATTAACGAAGGGCGCCACTGTGCAGTTGTAGGTGCGCTCTTTACATGGAGCCTGTCTTGACTAATTTGCGAGGCGCCTGAATAGTATCGTTGTTCTCTCGAATATCTGTCGTTATCGGCGATGTACTTGTCTTGGTGGTTACGTGGAGGAAGACGGCCCAGTCGTATAGCACAGCGCGACGATTGAATATCAAGGCTCCTCTTGCAGCTATGCTTCTTAGAGATGGTGCGGTAGTTCAGAAAACTGCCATCATCATTCCGTTGCTGACTGATGATAATGTTCATAGGAACGTTATACTTTGTGTACGCTCTACCCATTCACCGTCCATACCTCCTACCATATAACACATGGCAACTAGGATACTCCTGATATTGAATGTGCTTCAGATCATCGGGCGCAATATCGTAAGTTCTCTTCTTTATCCTTGTTGTTCAAGTAATGTCAACTTACGTCTCCCAGCCAATTCTGAACGCTTTAGATATTGTGGCACCTTTCTTTGACACGTGAGTGATACGTCTACTCATGGTCCTAAAGTTTCCACTCTTATTATTCGACAACAGCCTACCACCGCTTATCGTCTGCCGTTTCATCCTCGACCTGCGGCAGGTCAAACCTGCCGATAGTTCCTGGGTCTCAAGGAACCAATCTCACAGCCTCCAATTCGTCGGCAATATGGGCCAGTCGTTGTATTTCGGTACAGAAGGCCCGGGAGAGGAAGTCGATGAACTCGAAGGACACGGGCAGCATGCCGTCGGACCTGACACCTTGCCCGAGGTCACTGCCGAAGCTGCCGACTCAGGCAAGGCTAACGACGGTGAAGCTGGGAATAATGACTACTTGGATTTGGATGTACAACAGGTACGAGTGTACTGCTCAACACCCTTTTGTTGGCGGCCTGCTGTTACCAGCTGCATGCTCACTACGGGCTACCTTAGGTCCCCGCACGCTATGATGTGTGACCTTAATGCTACTTGTTTGAATTTTCATATCTTATAGACATGCACCATCACTCCTTGGATTTATTCTCTGACTTACATTCAATGAATATTGGGGATGGCGCAGTCGCGATTGTAGGGACGGGTAGTTGTTACGTTTCGCGAGCCACGCACCACACAGTGAATAAAAGCCTCCAGAAGACAGCCTCAACTTATTACGTCTTCTCGATGTGGAGTGTTGCACAAACTGAGACTATAGTAAAGGATATATACTATTTATCGCTGGAAAGGTCGGTGCGTGTTGATTTTGACAGAGAGCATAACTACAATAGGAAATGTCGAGTTACAAGAATGTGAAAGAATCTACCGTGTTGACCTCTTCACGACCCACCGGCATAGCAACCTCCTCACTAATAACTCACTGTCTGGTCTTTCCCTTCCTGAACGCTGTCGTGCGACTCGTACCCCTCTTAAACACATACAGCTTCTCCTCTTTTACTCGTTCGCTCAGTTTAACGGAAAACCTGAGAAGCCCGGTCCCAGTAGCGATGATGACACAGACGTGGATGCAGGTACCGGATCCGAGATCGCTGAAGATACTTGCAGATACGAGTTGAGTTAATAGACCGCTGAATACAGGGCGGTGAGGGTCAAATTGGGCGGAGAGCTTCAAGAGCCTGAGCATGTGCTCACTATCGAGCGTATCGGGTGAGGAATCGCATAGTTCGCGAAGGGGTCGACGACGTGACTGGAGAACAAATCTACCAGCGAGTCGAAGATGGCCCGGGTGTGAGTAGACTGAGCCCGGTCGTTACGCACAAGGACTCAGGCTGAATCGTAGGGCTGGATGGTAAAGACCAGGGACCAGAGATAGCTCCGTCACCGCGGACGAGTCCGGCACCGATGTATACCTGATACATAACCTGCAGGGATATCGTCAGAACGAAAATTAGTGATTATGAGCAATATATGCGCGTACCAGATGGTTATATTCGCAGGAAAATTGTCACCGTGACGATCTTCAGCTTCCTCCCGGCGGAATTTCGAGACTTGGAGAATCTGAGGCGACAGCAAGTTTGATGTTAACGACGGTACTTCCACTGCGATGAAAAGGGAGGATCAGAAGAGACGGATCCACATGGCTGGAATATGAGCTAAGTACAATGGAAAGCGATCAGAGATACGACCACACACCTATTCACGGTTTCTCTCGTCTATAACGCGCCCTTTCGTGACCGCACGTTCTCGTGCCGATCCGAATCTGAGCAGGCAGTTTGCAACCGACAGCGGGTGCATATATGTTCTTGTTTTTGAGTGGTTGTGCTCCTACAGTGGCCGGCTCCTAGAATCTGCTAGCCTCCGTCATGAGCCTAGAGGAGCGGGCGCGTAACACTGTAGTCCACTAGTATATGTCCGCGAGAGTTTATAAAATGATCCTGTATGACGAGTATGCAAGAGTGTGTGTATGTCCGACTCGGAAAAGCATACGCTTGGAACAGACTGCAGCGATGAGATGAGAGGGTGTTGCACAACTCAGATCTACTATGGCATGTTGAGTACAGCTCGTCGGAAATGAAGTGTATATATCTCTTACCTGGTACAGAGCAATACATACATCTCAGAGTGTCCATAGTGTGTGCTCGTAGTTGATCGTTGAGGTGGTTGTCGAGGTGGTCGTGGTGGTTGGTCGATTGATCGCAGGCAGTGCGGACCTACTAGTAGACGCCCGTGAGTGAGCTTGAACTTGCTCGTCCACGACCATCGTCCCGACTCCCAGGATATAATGCGAATTTGAGAAGGTGGAGATGCACAAGGCATCTCATCCGGTATAGAAGAATAATGGTATGTAGCACAAACACTTGTTCTGTGTACGCTAGTTCTCACGGCTACTTGCAGTACTACATAATCGTAGACTACTATACCAATACGACCTACATAATGAAAAGAGCTCATTCGTGAGTCATCCAACCGTGGAACATCTTCGTCTTGAATGTGTTCATCCCGTGATTCAACCGCGTTGCTGCGAGACTTTGTACCTCGAGCCTACGCTTTGGCCTTCCTCGAAGCCCATAGAGAACGCCAAGTACCAGGTTACGCATGCATTTCTCGTTACTAGTTGACGGCCACAATAATGACGCTTGAACCTCTGTAGATCCCCACGCGCCTACATTCTGTCGCATGCTTAGTGTCTCTCCTGTAAGTGGCGAAATGCTATCACGATGTCACGGTCTAATTATGCTGCATCGCACTCCGCAGATGGCTGTTTTCGGCAGAACTCCAGCAGTGATATTATCAGTGCATGGTTGATCATGGGATTCATGCAGACATCGACTCTCCATGACGATTCGAATATTCAAGACCCGGCGAAGAGTGAGTGCCTCTTCCGAGTTTGCATTGATCTAGAAATCGCCGTCGGCTTACTGACGCGCTTTACCCGTATAGTATGACCCAGCTGTGCGTTATATCGCTTTTCGGTCCCGATTGTTTTCTTTCTTGCATATCCACTCCATATTCAAGCTATCAATGTTTCGTATCTCCCCTAACGCATAGCTTGTCCGGGCAGCTTCAGTGTGGGACAGAAATGCACTGTGTTTCTGTTATACATAGGTCTAGTGAGTTTGCATCTTGTCATTGACTATTTAATCAGGTTACGGTGGACTAAGTTTGGGGTTTTAGGCGACCATCGAGATGGAGAAGATGAAAGATCTGTTCAACAAGAAGGACGGGGGCTCTATCTCAACTGTTATCTCGACATCTTGTTCTCGTTCTTAGTAGGAAAGCTAGCGAAGATTGATCTGAATGAACTCACGGCGTTGAGGTTAGCCCCAAAATCCTTTCGCCTGTGCTACATCAGCTCTAATGCGGAATATGGGCATCTTGTAGCTAGGTAACGAGTTCTATCAGGTCCGGCAACCTGCAGGTTCTTCCTGACCGGTACTGGATTGGAAGCGCATCAAGTCTGTCCAGGTCGTCTCCGAGATGCCAACTACGAGGCAACGAAGTTGTAAGTCGTAACTTTACCTCGACATATGAGCTCACCCGTACGATATCGGTTTTCAACCAGTCGTCGACTTACCCCCTTAACAAGCGAATTGAAGTGTTGAGCTTACTATATGTGCGTTGCTCCTTCATTTGATTGTAGCCTCATATCCCGTCCGATTGAGCTTGTATCGAATATTGAAGCTACGATTTGATATAGGTGGCAACATCTCAGTCGACTCGTTAGAGGAGGTCATCCTGCTACTGATATTTAAGTAACCCTCCGACGCACCCGAAGATTCACATATGTGATCCTTGAAGGTACTCGACTGCACATAAAGCTCGCACATCTAACAAGTGGTTCTGTCCAAACCGAAACGTACCCACTACTACTCCCCCTGCTTATGATCAATGGCCTCTGTCACAGAGCTGCAGCAAGAGTATGTCCCTCCTAACTTTGGTAGCCATTGTTGCATTGCTTATCTCATCTATCAGCCTTATCGATACTTATGTTGTTACTGCTGCCAATAGTACGTCTCATGTTCAATTAAGTCAAATCCTGTCATTTTCAATTAACATTTAACGTCCAGCCCTATTTTTCTACGAATGCGTAATCACTCTGTGCGAAGAGGTTAACGTCATATGGCATCGAAGGTGGACTACTATGACCTGGATATATGCATTCACACGATACAGTACGTTTGCGCACAGTATTCTTGCCTTTTCTCCGTCCGTGAACATCAAGGTACAACATCCGCAAGGATCCTCGTCCCGGTATTCGCGCTCATCTTTGACTATTGCAGAGGTACATGCGATACGCTTAATATACCGAATTCGGGTTCCTGAAGACTATTACAGCTGTAAAGCCGTCATCGATATGCAGGATACTCTCAACCTAATACAGTACCCATGCTTTGCGCGTAAGTTACGGGACAATGTGTGGATGTAAAATAAGACACTGACTTGTTATTCGGAAATAGTGTTCTCTGCATTTCGAGTTTATGCACTATCGGACGGCAGGCATATCATGGCCGGGGTAGTGTTACTCCTAAACATGATACCTTTTTCTATCAACCTAGTGAGTGTCCTTTGGATCACGAGATTCGCACAATTGTATAACGACTGAGTAGTTCAATCTTATCACAGAGCGAGTTATCATGGATTCGGAGATCTGCACAGGAGTCTTCACGGTATCAGCAGGCCTCGAACTATTGTGCGTATGCAGATACATGCTAATCAATGTCGCATCAACGAATGTCATCCTTATGCAGCTGTGGGTACACAGTCCCCGAGCCGAAGTATTCCAGGCTGACTTTTGAGCAGTGTCACTGGTATCGCGGATATCCGTGATCATTGGCGATATACTTGTCCTGGTAGTCACTTGGATGAAGACGGCCCAATTATACCGTGAAGCGCGGGGGCTTAAAATGAAGGCTCCTCTTTCGAGGATGCTTATTCGCGACGGTATGGTAGTTCAGCTGAGACGTAACTGTTGTGATCATTCTATTAGTCACTGATGATGATGCTCACAGGGACATTATACTTCGTGTGCGCTTTATCTATCCACTCATCCTACCTCCAATCATATAATGTACAGAAAACCTCAGTATACTACTGGTCATAAACGTGCTTCAAGTGTTCGGGAAAAACATCGTACGTTTTGTTCCTTGTCCCTATCAATTTCTTCCACCTGACCACTTGTCAGCCAATCCTGTTCGCTCTGAATGTAGTAGGGCCTTTCTTTCAAACGTCAGTTTCCTTCCATCGCAGATGATCTTAATGCCAATATCACACAAAATTTTGCAGTATACCCTCCATCATTGTCTGCCGCTTTATACTCAACCTGCGGCAGGTCAATCCCGCTGGTAATTCCTGGGTATCCGGCAACCAGTCTCACAGCCTCCGGTTCGTCGGAAATATGGGCGAGTCATTACGATTTGGCGAAGAGGAAGACAATGACGACGAAGTCGAATTCGAAGGAGATGCGCATGCCGCCGTAGCGGAAGACCTGCCTATTGAAGCTAGCAACGAGGGCGAAGCTAGCGAGGGCGAGGCTGTGAGTCATTCGGACTTCGGCATAGAAGAGGTGAGATTTTATAGCTCAGCGGTCATCCACTCGCCTCTCTATTTTTTCTCAACCGTGCTCACTCCGTGCTTTCTTAGGTCCCGAGGCACTACAATGTGTGATACCAAGGTCTCGAATCCGACCTTGTCAGCAGACCACAGCTATACGGGAACCACTAAACGGACGATCTAACAACGCTGGTGCATGCCGCTGGTACATGCGTTTCTACTATACCCTCCCCCATCTTTGACATCGGAACTCCATCGTTCGTGTTGCGGACTGCCCTCAGATATTTATGGTCGTGTATGTATCTATGGTCGTCTCGTCCTAGATTAGTGCTCACGAGTCGTGGCTACCGGATTGTAACTTATGCTGCCCCTTTTTCTTACTATTTATTACCTGCGAGTTGAATCCGCGGGGGTCTTCTCGACGTTGAAGGCGAAAGCGACCCAAGATACGTATAGGCTTCGCATTACGCAGACCTGCCGATCATATACACAGGTGCACCTCCGCTAAGTTCTCGCCGAGTTCAAGCAAGAGATAGTGACTAGGTCTCGATTTGTCTCCCGTTGCACGCTCGTATAGATCCTCTGCGAGAGTGCAGACTTCCTAGGTCGCTCTCACACCCGGACTGGATGGGTGGTTGAGGGGCCACAAAGACAGCTACAAACGAAGATCGTGACGTTCTCTGAAAATACGAGTGAAATAATGCATATAACTACAATAGGAAAAGTGAGCTTACACCAATGAGGAAAACTGTGTGAACATATGCGACGTTCAGCTCATATCCATTTCCTCGCCTCCAGCCAGCGTATGTCCTCTTCATCCGCGACCCAACACTTCACCTTCTCCTCCTTAAACGCCCTCGTTCCCCTCCTAAACACGTATCGCCTCTCCTTCTCCACCCGCTCGCTCCGCTTGACGAAGTTCCGTAGCATCTCGGTACCCGTAGCGGTGATGACGCACTCATCGACGTTCGAGCCTGAGCCCAGGGCGTTGAAGATACCGGCGAAGATGGCTTGGGTGATGAGGTGGAGGGCTTCTTCCCTGTGGTGTATGCGAGCGCACTGAGCTAGGAGGATATGCCGTCCAAAGGAGATAGAAGATGTACCTCAGGATTGGGTCTCCATTGAGACTCTACGATAATCCTGGTGGTGACTCGGGAGCGAACCTGAACCCGTCGTCGCGTATGACGTGCGAGTGTTTGTTGAAGAGTTGCGGGACGATGGTGTGTACACTGCTGAGAACGAGGGCAGCATTAGTTTAACCTTGGTATCTAAGAGCCCCGAAAACAGTGAGTTCGACGGGTGTTTACAAGACAGGACATGTATGACGCACCAAAAGAGCATCTTTTCACGCAGCACTATGCCGTAACGACCTTGGCTTCCTCTCCGTCTTACGTGCCTGCATCTCGTCATTTGGAACGATCAGGACGATAATGAAAACAGCAGCGTACATGCACCGTAGCCACGAAGATCGTCCGAGGTAAAGTCAATCTGAAAGTATATGAGCCATAAGCGTGCATGGACAGAAGATTGGAGAGCGCACCTTCTCACAGTTCTCATCAACTACGACGGGCCCTTCCGTTCCACGCATATCCGCATCAAGGACAATTGAAGCCTTAGCTTGAAGAGACGACCAACGGTGATTGTACTCGTGCTCGTGGCTTGGGTAATGGCGAGCTGCGCTGTCCGGGAGGTTGGTTCCTATCTTCGTCCGCTGTAAGTTTCAAGCCGAGCATTCATGACAACAACGACTCACATATACGTGTTCAAAAAGGCGCAACCCGACCAGCTATACACGAAGCGGCTGCCTATGATGCTCAATAAGTGAGCTGAGTTGCTTAAGGACACTTTCATTCGAATTTTGAAAAGCTTCAGCGTCGGCAGCTGATTATACCACCGGTAAGTCCGATGTAGTTTGAAGCAGTCAATTTACATTACCTTTGAAGCTCATAATATATATCATCCGTGCGAGTGGTTTGTGGTGGCAGTCGACGTCGAGGTGGTCGAGGTGGTCGTCGTGGCTGATCCCATCAAGGGACTTGTGAGCAGAGATAGCGGTAGGCGCCCTCCCCAGAACTCTACCATCAACCGCAATGATATCGAGCTCACAATGACTCTGACCGTTAGAACCTGGCTGCTCGTGCGATGGACGATCATGAAGATGACGAGGAGAAGCGATGTTTTAGGACTGAGAGCACTACGGTACGTAGGGCAGCATTTTATCTAGTGTGCTTCGTTTGAACTCGGAGTCTCGTATCACTACAGCCACTACAGCACCCTGGGGAACTCTTTACTGACGAGCGCGGTGGATAAGCAGAGAGGCCTGAGAAGCCATATGTACTGCAAGTAGACGTATGTCATACTGTCTGCGTCGAGTTGCCCAGATATCGAAAAACAGTGCGTGACACTACGGGCTTCCAGCGGCGCTCCATAGATCATGTTTGACACGAGAATAGTATCTCTGAAACCACAAGAAGGCCGCATTGGCTTATATCCCATAAAACTGAGGTTCGCTACCGTTGGAGGGCCCCCTTGTACCTGCCGTCGAGCACGTATGAAAAGGCCAGTCTATACGTTTGTGGCAGAACGCCTTCTATCGGCTTCTCGTGGCACTGGGATAGTT
The DNA here is from genome assembly GCA_037042295.1 of Irpex sp. Y119-03. Taxonomy (NCBI): domain Eukaryota; kingdom Fungi; phylum Basidiomycota; class Agaricomycetes; order Polyporales; family Irpicaceae; genus Irpex; species Irpex sp. Y119-03. Next base: position 22,664 of record JAXQKB010000146.1, on the reverse strand, counting down.
CCCTATGATGCTGTTCGTAAAGATAGTACTCTCCTCCTGACCACGACTGCGAGGTGCTTAGTCAGACATCAAAAGGTGAGTCGTCCTACCGTGGTGCATCTTCTCCTTCTGTGTACTAAGTAACCCAAGCCGTCATCTCTCTACACCCACATATACAGGGTTCGGAAAGTGCGGGAGAAGATGGTATGCGCAAGTGGTGCATTTGAATCGCTCTTCGATCTCGTTCTTGTATCCCTGTACCGGATGTATGCGTGGGATCCTTTTGGCATCCGACTAATGTATCGACCGTTTGGACAGATCCAATGTTACGCAGAAATGTATCGCGTCCGCTCGGTTCACAGGCTCAGTGAGTTCGCACCTCGTCATAAAGTACCTTATTAGTTTACGGTGTACTGAATTTGTGGTTTAAGGTGACCATCGAGATGGGAAAGATGGATTCCAGCTCTCGTGAACAAGGAAGAAACAGTTATCTCGATTGACGTTCCCTTCTCAACAACGGAAGGCGGATTCATAAATAACTACCGCGTTGTACGTAGTAATTTACCGGTTAGTTCTCAGCTCCGATCTCTTCGCTGGGACTGCATTAGCTCTAATACAGGATCTAACACACGAACATCTTGTGACCAGGTAACGAGTGCTGTCGGGTTGTGCAATCCACCGGTTCTTCCTGACCGGTACTACCTAGAAGCCCATGAAGTCCGTCTTGGCCACCTCCGAGATGCCCACCATGAGGACGGCTTGAGCAACGAAGTTGTAAGCCGTGACCTTGCCTCGCAATATGAGCTCACTCGCGAGTGTGTCGCTCCTTTTCATACAGATTCTCTATTTGATTATATTGTCATAATCTTCTCCGCTGAGCTTGTATTGACTATCATCGACGAATCCTGACTAACAACCTTGTGAATAGATCAAACGGACAGTGACGACGACGACCCATCTACATATCTTACCTCAGGCCTTGATACATCTGCAACATTTCAGTCAACTCACCAACTACTGAGATGAGAGTACCCCTCCGTGCTAATAGCTACAGATTATCCGGTTTACGACCATCAAGATACTCAACTATATATAAAGCTCACTCGCCCGCCAAATAAGTGGTTCTGTCAAGTCCGAAACGTTCCCACTACTCCTCTCGCTTTGGTCTCCCCTTCGGATACACTGGTGCACTGAGATATCTCGCTTACAGACAAGCTCACGGTCAATGGCCTCCGTTGAAAAACTACAGCTAGAGTATGTTCCTCCGACCTTTTGAAGATTGTGTGCTGCTTGGTTGATGGCATTTATCAGGCTCATAGCGACTTATACCCTCACTGCTGCCAGTGGTACGTTTCCTTTTCAATTAGGCCCAGTCCTGTCATTCTCAACTGCCATTTAACCTCCAGTCGTGTTTTTCTATGAATGTGTAATCACTCTATTCGAAGAGGTTGACGTTGTATGGCGCCGAAAGTGGACAACGATGACATGGATATATGCCCTCCCACGATATAGTGCGCTTGTTAGCAACATCATGGTCTTTCCTACTTACGATAATATTGAGGTACGACGGCTACCAGGACTCCCGTATCGTATCTGAGCTCATGTTTGACTCTTGCAGAGGTACATGTGATATGCTCAATATACCGAAACCGGGTTCCTGAAGACTATTACAGCTGTAAAGTCGATCAGTACATGCAGACTGCTCTCACCTTAATACAGTTCCCATGCTTCGCGCGTAAGTTGCTGGACAATGTGTGGATATAAAATAAGACACTGACTTGCTATTCGGAAATAGTGTTCTCTGCATTTCGAGTTTATGCACTATCGAGCGGCAGGCATATCATGGCCGGGGTAGTGTTACTACTAAACCTGATACCTTTGGCTACCAACCTAGTGAGTGTCCTTGGGATCACGAGATTGCACAATTGTATAACGACTGAGCAGTTCAGTGTTATCACAGCGCGAGTTATTATGGATTCGGAGATATGCACAGGAATCTTCACAGTATCAGCAGGCCTCGAACTATCGTGCGTATGAGTCCATAAACTAATCAATGCTGCATCGACAAATGACATCCTTATGTAGCTGTAGGTACATTATCCTCAAGCTGCTGCCCTAAGTTGACTTCTGAGCAGTGTCATTGATATCGCGGATATCTGTGATTATTGGGGATATAGTTGTCCTAGTAGTCACTTGGATGAAGACAGCCCAGTCATATAGTGAAGCGCGGCGACTCAAAATGAAGGCTCCCCTTTCCGTGATGCTTATTCGTGACGGTGCAGTAGTTTAGCTGAGGTACTTGTTGATCATTCTACTAGTTACTGATGATGACGCTCACAGGGACATTATACTTCGTGTGCGCTTTATCTATCCACTCATCCTACCTCCAATCATATAATGTACAGAAAACCTCAGTATACTACTGGTCATAAATGTGCTTCAAGTGTTCGGGAAAAACATCGTACGTTTTCTTCCTTGTCCCTATCAATTTCTTCCACCTGACCACTTGTCAGTCAATCCTGTTCGCTCTGCATGCAGTAGGGCCTTTCTTTGACATGTCAGTTTCCTTCCATCGCTGACGACCATGATGCCAACCTCATGAAATACTTCCCAGTTTACCATCGATCATCATCTGCCGTCTCATCCTCAACCTGCGACAGGTCAAGCCCGCCGGTAATTCCTGGGTCTCCGGCAATCAGTCTCACAGCCTCCGATTCGTCGGGAACATGGGAGACTCATTACAATTCGGAGAAGACGAGGAGAGAGACGATGAGCTCGAAGAAGATGAGCGTCATAACGCTGCTGACCTCAAAGACTCGTCTGAACTCGTTATTGAAGCTGGCACCTCGGACGAGGCTAACGAGGGTGAAGCTCGGGGCCACTCGGACTTCGGCACAGAAGAGGCGCGATTTTATTCTAACTGGTTATAATATCCATTCGTGTCTCTATATTCTCTCAACCGTGCTCTGGCGTATGCTTACTCCGTGCTACTTTAGGTCCCGAGACATTACTATGTGTGATCTCAAGGTCTCAAGTCAGACCTTGTCAGCGGACGACAGCTATACGAGAACCACTAGACGGTCGATCGAACAATGGTCCAGTAATGCTTGCCGTTAGAATGCGTTTTTATACCCTCCTCCTTCCCTGAACCCGGATATCTTTGGTTCGTGGTCCGAACTGTTCTCCAATATTTATGGTCGTGTATGTATTTATGGCTGTCTCGTGACTCTCGTCCTAGGTGGTGCTCTCGAGTCGTGGCTGCCGGATTGTAACTTATGCTGTCTCTCTTCTTCCGAACTGTACTACGTAATTATAACTTATGCTGTTTCTCCCCTTCCGAACTGTACTATTTATTATCTGCAAGTCTTACATTCGATCCGCTGGTGATAATGACTCGATATGTGCTCACATCTCGCGTTACGCAGACTTATCGACCGTACACGCGAGTGTGGCTTTATATCTTCTGTGTTACGTCTTCTCGAAGTAGAAGAGGCCAATCCCTTGATCGATATCTGCATACGCTCCGCACCGCACTGGCAGTGCCTATGCGAGCAGTGATTTTCGTATGTTGGCCGGCTGAAGGGTCGGAAAGTGGTATTTTTGGCAGACGAGCGGAGACGATTAATGTAGGGAACAGACGTGCATATAGCGACATCACAGAGGAAGGCAAAAAGCGAAGCAGCGGTAATAAGGGGTGCCAGTAAGCACAGGAATCTTCACTGGATGTGATCTTCATGAGTGCGCAAACCACTCGGTGGGGCCCTCGCCACAGCAATGACTTCCATGGCCGTGAGTGTCTTCACGAAAGTGCAGTCGTGGGTACGCAGGATCGTATGAGCGAACCGATCAGTAAAACTACAATTGGCACTCTACAGTAATACATGACGTTCAGCTCGTATCCATCTCTTCCCCACCGACCGGCGTAACCTCCTCCTCATCCACAACCCACCTTCTCACCTTCTCCTCCTTAAACGCAATTATTCCCCTCCCACGCACGTATTATCTCTTTCTCCACCTGCTCGTTCAGCTTGATGAAGTTCTGAGCATCTCCATGCCCGTCGCGGTGATCACGCAGGCGTCGACGTTCGAGCCTGAGCCGAGGTCGTTGGAGATACCCGTGCAGATGGCTTGGGTGACGACCTGGATGGATACTTCTGTCTATTATTTCAGAGCGCGTTGGGTCAGCAGGGTGTACGGTCTAGAAAGGGATGCGAAACGTACCTAGAGGTTGAATGTCCTTCGAGACCCGAAGATGATCATGGAGGTCAGTGAACCGGAACCATCGTCACGCACAGCAGCTTTTCTGTTCAACCGTGCGGGTAGACGGTGACTAGTTGGGGGCCGGTAGTATCCACACCACTGAGTATGAGTGCGGCGCCGATGCGTCATTAGTATCTGAGCACTCTAATAGATGGTTAGAATACATACTAGTGAATGTAGTAACTATGTATACGTACCAGGAGAGTATTTGCACCAAGACCATAACAACTCTTGGCTTCCTTCTGGTCCTGTGTGCGTGCATCTCGAGTTTTGAGGCGATCACAGCGTTTTTGGGACTTTGAGCTCTCTATTGGCTGCGTTACCTGCTACACAGCGACGTATGTTGTCTAAGATGGCCATTGGGTAAATATAGAAGTATATGAGCCACAAGCGTGCGTGAATAGTGGAAGTCGGGGCGCACCTTTTCACAGTTCTTGTCAGTGACGATAGAACCCTTTGCCGCACGTGTATCGGCATCCAGTACGTGTCCGCTCTTGAACATATATCGGATGATGGTTTTACTCATAGCTTCAGGTAGTAACACGCTGAGCTTCGAGAGACATTGGTTCCTAACATCGTTCGCGGTTAGCTTCAAGCCGAGCATTCATAATATGATCTACTCACATATATGTGCTTAGAATTCGTGACTCGACGAGTTGTAGACTAGAGCGACAACCCCTGGTGCCCGACTAATGCGTCGACAAAACCTTAGTTCAGGCTTGAGGACTGTAACATTCCGAGTCGAAGAGCTTCAGCATGGCCAGCTAATTATACGAATGGTAAGTTCGATGTAGATTGAAGTAGAACAATAAACTTACCTTTTGCGTTCCATAACGTACTACGGAGTACTAGTGCCGATACGTGGTTTCAGTACGTAGTTTGTGCGGGCTGTCGACGTCGAGGTGGTCATCGTCACGGTGGTCGTCGAGATAACCGTGCGAGTCTTGTTTGATCCCATCAACACTCGGATCGTCCTCGGGACAAAGAGCCTGCTCTCTGCCGCAGTGTGAACTCGACCTCGTCCACGTCCACGATCCCAAGCTGCACAACAATTTGAGACGATGGTCGGGATATACTAGTGGTGCACGAAAATACCAAGGTACGTAGCTTCAATACCTATTTTGTGTACGCTCTTTCTCATATCTACTACGGGCTTCCAGTGGTGTCTCATAGCTCGTGTTTAGTGCGAGAATATTGTCTCTGAAATCACAGGAAGGCCCCATTGGCTCGTATCCCGTATAATTGACATGCGTTACCGGTAAAGAGGTCCCTTGTACCTGCCGTCGAGCACGTATGAGAATATGAGAAGGTCATAAGTACATTTTTGTGACAAAGTGTTTCCTACTCGCTTCTCGTGACACTGGAGCAGTCCCGCATGATCCTACTCAGAGGTGATTTTACCCTAATCACGGCTGTGAGGTACTCACTAGTACTCACTGACAGCCCAACATCAAAAAGTGAGCTATCCCACCACGGTTGGCGCACCTTCTCCGTCTCCGGTCCCTCTACGCCTGTATTCTCATATTGTGCGTGCAGCAGCTCTCTCGTACGTGGTAAGTTTTACTATAATCCCACAGCTGACCGATTTCGAGGGAACTCCAGCTACGACATCATGGATAGACGATTGATTACTAGCATACTACGGGCATCAATTCTACACTGCGCTCCAGAATCAGGCAAGAATGCGTACGTCCTTCACATCGATCCACGTCGACGTATCGCTAGCCCACTGACACGCTTTATTTGACATCTTTGACGTATAACATCCTCGTGCAGTAGCCCAAGTTCTCGTTGCAGATACAAGCATTAGCACGTCGGTATGAGCAAGTGGTGCGCCGCATTGCTCTTTGCTATTATTGTTGCCTCCCTGCCCTGAGTCTATGCGTGGAATCCTTTTGGCATCCGACTGATGTTTCGACCGTTCGGACAGATCCAATGTTACGCAGAAATGTATCGCGTCCGCTCGATTTACAGGCTCGGTGAGTTCGTACCTCGTCATAGACTACCTTATTAGTTTATGGTGTACTAAATTGTGGTTCAAGGCGACCATCGAGATGGGGAAGATGGATTCCAGCTCCCGTGAACAAGGAAGAAAAAGTTTCATCTCGACTGACGTTCTCTTCTCAGCAACGGAAGGCGGATTCAGAGATGACTACCGCGTTGGACGTAGTAATGTAGCGGTCAGTTTCTACCTGCGATCTCTTCCCTAGGACTGCATCGGCTATAACGTAGGATCTAACACATGAACATTTGTGACCAGGTAACAAGCGCTGTGGAGTCTGCCACCGACGGTTTCTCAACTCCAGAACCTCGCACGTTAGACTCGAAGGACCGAGGATCGTAGGTCACCGACCACAGGAATGCATCGAAGGTCCGGTGAGAGACATTGATACGAGTGCCCCGCTCCATACGGAGTCCCCAAGTCCCTTCCATTCGACTGGAAGCCGTCCGAACGACGAGCCGTGCGTATGCCTCTTTCTATGTTAGGGACTGATGTAGTTTTTTTTCTAGGATTTTGGAGGGAGGGGACGAGAGCGAGATGCGAGATGCGAGATGCGAGATGCGAGATGGGAGAATGGAGGACGACTTACCGCGAGATGCGAGAACGGAGGATGACTTACCAGACCGCCTACTTTCTCTCTCCTTCTCTATACCTCCACATCGATAAACGTTCGTGAAGACTCGCTTGACTCGCAATTTATTCTCCGTCCAATGACGGTAGGTCAGATCTTTTTGTACTCGCTCAATGGGGTTACTGATGAGGATAGGACCGTCCTCGCTCCGTCAGCAGACTCAAACCGTCACGAGTTCTTCGCGCAGGCCCTCGTTTGAATTCTTGCACTCCACCCACTCGTACCCCTACTCATGCTTCCCAACTCAACTCTACGAACCTCGGACGTGACTCGAAGGACCAACCATCGTAGATCGCCGACCATAGGAACTTGTTGAAAGGTCCGGTGTGATGGATGTTGATACGAGCACTCCGTCCACGAGTTCGACTGGGAGCAGCCCGAACGACAAGCCGTGTGTATGCCTCCTTTGCTATTTTGGGCAGTTATACGAGGCTGACGGCGATAGCGATGGTTGTAGGATCGTGCTGTGTCCTTTTTATGTGTACGGCACGCGTGATATGACAGTATTCGAGACGTAACCTTCCTCGCCCACCGGCCAACCCTGAACACTCTACTCTGAAATCGGGGCCTCCGAGATCGCAAAATGAACACCTCGCTCTCTCGCGCTAAACACCTTATCTCCTCGCAGGCTAGGAGTCACGAAACTTGTACCCTTCGGACGCACCTAGATTTACCGGTATGTTTTTCGCTTACTACAAACACCTTGTGGATTGTTCTGATAATTTTAGTTGAAGTTGTTTGAGATGTGAAACCCTCAAGTGGGTTGGGAGGGCTCCTCAGCAGGCTAGGAGATATCCAGCGGCCATAAGCAAACTCCAGCTCCGTGAACGCCATCTCGAGCTCCCTTTTCGATCGGCCACTCGTTCAAGCGGACCTGCACTTATGTATATCTTCGGCACCTAGGACTGTAGCCACGTTTCTGAGAAAAAGTTCGACGCGATTGGACTACCACTTCGGCCTTGCCGGATCGTTGTTTTCCAAATCGGCGCTGCAATTCAGTGTGGCCACGATTTCCGTACTCGGTTGGCAGCAATTTACGTGTAGTAAGTTTGATTTCATGATACCATAATCACGGTAGACTGATATGTATGTACATTGGAGAGTTAATCGCCCGTCGGCACGTCGAAGAAGCATAGATAGGGTCTAGGTTTGTTCTCATAGCATCATGTATGCATCTTGCGTGCTGATGACTGTGATCAGAGAGTTCCTCCGTGATTTATATCTGAGACTTAACCTGGGCTTTGACGAGAGTTTTCACTTTGCAGCCATCTCAGCATAAAAGTTCTTCTCGATCTCCAAACTCTAATGAGCTCGTGCTATGCTACCTGGCACTGCCGCATGTCCAGTTGATGGAGAAGAATCTAGGTATGTCTATCTCATTTTTGTTCTGGAATTGAAGCTTATGGTCTCTCGGATACACGTAGGATCATTCTATGGCCCTAGACTCTCAGAGCGCATTGAGTTTGCGGTTCGCGAACAATGATATTACGAGTACAGGGTAGTTCTGATCACAGGTGTGTTATCACAACGAAGGTATCGTGAAGCGCATATTGTTCGCTCCCATACTATGTGCAACCATGGCTTGCGCTGCACTGAAGCCACGTACTGAAATGCCTGGTTATACTTGATGAGGTGCGAAAACGTCAAGTGCCTTAGTAAGTACCGACGATATATTCTGGGAACGCAGACAACTAACAACTACATCACTTGGGATCAGCCGCATTCAGATTACCGCGTAGTATAGCGTTTGTTCAAAGTTAACAGCTTCAATCTGTCTATCAACAATGGAATGCGGACTTCTTTCACCATCAAGAACCTTAGGCTCATTCACTCACTTGTGAAAGACTCACTGTACATCAAACTCTTGCAATGAAGCACACCACGCATGGGACTACATCAAAGGGTCCAGCGGAAAGGGCGGTACACGAATTGTCCTATGGCATTCAAGTTGCAGATTGCGGACGTCTCCATTGGTTCCTCAGTCAATGTGAGCAAACTTTACGGTCTCGGCATGAGTTCCGGCTTCACCTCCTTACGAAATGGCTTCTATCCTAGATGTCAGTCATTGGTATGGTTGAGCGCGGCAGTATAACTTAGGTAGGAGGTCACTTCTTTCATAACAATCTATCACACCAACCTGCCGTGGTCAACGCCTTCCAGTTTTCTACTCCATTCCCATGTCTTCAACTGCGGCACTACGAGAAGAGTATGCAGTGCTGTGACCAGTTATTTAGTGTACATATTGCTCATGTCAACTCGACCGAATAGGACCATTGGAAACTATATCCAATACTCTGCAAATAGTACGCTTCACATTCACTCCAATCATTCTCGTTCTGAAGTATTTTCTCCAGTGCTATATCTGTTCGAAAGTTTGATGACATTTCCTCAAGAGGTAGACGTTATATGGGGACGGAAGTGGATTATAACAACGTGGCTCTATGCACTTACACGCTATAGTTCTGTGCTGCTTGGTATCTGGCTCCTTATTCCCAGTGCCCAAGTTACAGATGTAAGTGTATGCGACAAAATTATGGTGCATTTTGCTGATATCTCCGTGCTGAACTTGAAGGAGTACGTTCACCACTCTGGAAAGGTGGCATTGAATGCTCAGAGACGTCGGTCGTTTGTAGATGCAAGGTCGGCCAGTATATAAACGAAACTATCTCCCTGGCTCAGTTCTTGCTCTTTGCATGTGAGTTGCTCCCCTACCGATGCAGTGTACTTGCCTCTACTGATGACCTACTACCACTACTGAGCAGTGTTTTCGGCATTACGGGTTTATGCTTTGTTGGATGGTTCGACTATCATTGCAACGTTGGTCTTCTCCTTGAATCTTGTTCCATTTGGTACGAATATGGTGAGTGCTGTTGCAAAAATTGATAGCACGCAGAAGAAGCTAATGTCACAATGATGTTCACTCGAAGTATAATTACGCAAAAGCTGTGTTAATCAAGAATGGAAACGTGTGCGTATCGTATCCGACAGGTTCGGATAGGCTTCTTCTATCGTACGTTTAGATACTCAGGCTGTGTTCCGTACTTTCCTACTATGCTGAACTGTGCCACTACTCTTATAGATGTAGGTAACGTTAAACCTACCCAACCATAATATAGCACTCAAATTTGGTCAGTGTCGCTATTCACACGCATTTCCGTGATATTGGGTGATATGCTGGTGTTAGCTGTCACCTGGTTCAAGACTGCTCAAATATACAATGAGTCACGAAGACTAAAAATAAACGCCCCTCTTGCAACGATGTTGTTCCGTGACGGTAGGGCAGCTAGTACTCTGGTTGGAGCTTCATTCGCTGATGGTACTTAACATATAATAGGGACATTCTACTTCATGTATGTTTTGCTACATTTCGCAATCACCTCAAACTGATCCCCATCACGATAGTATCCTTCTCATCCTCAACGTGCTGCAAGTGCTGCAAGGAAATATAGTAAAACTTATTGCACCGCTATAGCATGCCCGCGTACTAAAATGTTTCCTATGCCTAGCCAGCTCTGTATACCATGCAATTTTCCGAACCATTCCAACAAGCGTCAGTATCCTCTCTGCTATCAAAATTTGAACTATGGTATCTCACTAAACCTATCACCTCTACAGTCTTACACCAATATTTATATGCCGCTTTATCCTCAATTTGCGGCAGGCCAATCCTGCTGGAAGCTCCGTAGTATCTAACACCAGCCTTCGATTTGTCGGCAACATGGGCCAGTCGTTGCAATTTGGTGGGGAGCAGGAAGACGGAGACGAGATCGATGTGCTTTCCGATGATTATGAGCAGGATGGTCACGGTACTTCTCCTGCTGTCACTGATGCAGCAGGAGGAGATATCGATGTTAAAGATCCCAGCGCATAACTGTATTTTCTCGTAAAATTTACTTCCCATGTTTTCTTTATGATGTTAAGTACACCAAAGTACTGAGTTAGCCTACCGTCGATAACTATGAACCTCACTTTGGACTCACGCTTGAGTATAGAGTAGTACAATACTCATGATCTCCGAAACACCATACACCTGCCAGTGAAGTGTGCGAGTCCTGCATTCGAGAGCCTGAGTATGTGGGAGTAACGGGTCAAAATGTACGCCCGCCACGTATGGGCTAAAGTACAATTATACTTGCAATTTCTACTTCTCGCAGGAGTCAAACGGCGAACCACTGTACGTGCATTCGAGAATTCATAAACAATATTGTGTCACCTTCTCCTCCTTAAACGCCGTCGTCCCCCTCCTAAACACATACCGTCGCTCCTTCTCCACCCGCTCTTTCGGCTTCATAAAGTTCCTTAGCATCTTCGTCCCGGACGCGGTGATGACGCACGCGTCGACGTTTGAGCCGGAGCCGAGGTCGTTGAATATACCTGAGGAGATAGCTTAGGTAACGATTTAGAGGGCTTCTTCCCTCTGTTAGGGCGAGCGTGTTAAGTAAGGAGGGTATGCGATCTGGAAGGATGGGACGCGTACCTCGAGGTTGGGTCTCCTTTGAGATCCGAAGGTGGCCATGGCGGCGAGTGGACCGGATCCCATCGTTACGTAGTGAATTTTGTCTGTTCAACCGTGCGGGGCGATGGTCAAGTGTGGGAGCCCGTGATGTCCACGCCGCCGAGGACGAGGGCGGCGCCGATGTGTCTCTGGTATCTAAGCACCAATATTCGCGTTGAGAATGGAAGTTCACAAACGCGGGGGGCAGGCACACGCACCGGAATAGCATCCGCTTTAACATAGTCATAGCCGTAACAACTCGTGGCTTCCTCCGGGGTGTGGGTGCGTGCATTTCGATGTTTGAAGGGATCAGGGCAGTCGTTGACGCTGTGTCGGCAGCGGTACCTGGAAACACGGCATCGAATGTTGTCTTAGATAAAGTGAATCTGCCAAGTGGGTATATCAGCCACAAGTGTACGTGAGTTGTACGAATATGTGTGCGCACCTTCAAGTTTTCAGTTCTTCCAGCTACGATTGGACCCTCCGCCGCACGTGTATCTGTGCCAAGCACGATTTCATCTTTGAACAGACATCCAATGATAGTTGTTCGTGTGCTCGTAGCCATGGGTAATGGCACGTCTGAACCGTGGATTGGTCCCTATCGTGGTCCTTCATGAGCATAATGACCTCGAAAGTTGATTACATGTACTACGCACCGGTAACTTGAAGTAAGTGTTCAAAAAGTTCAAACTCGAAGAGTTGAAGACTAAAGGTGGTCCTCGATGCGTGGACCTTGGCTTGAAGACGCGCCCGTTCGAAGAGCTTCATGATCAACAGGCTGATTGTATGAGTGATAAGCTGAATGGAGTTCCCGGCGAGACAATGCACATACCTATTACCCTTTGCGAGTATAACGTAGAGTCAACGACGAGGTATGGTGGTCGTTGCGGTGGGAGATTTCCAGATCAGTAGTAGACGCCCCTGGGTGATCTTGAACTTGCTCGTCCACGTCTACAATCCCGACTTCCCGACTACGATGCGAGTTTGAGGATGTGGCGGAGGCATCTCATCCTGGCTGTATAGGAGAACACGACGGTACGTGTCTCAAGCACTTGCTCTCGTATCCGCTATTTATCACAGCTACTTGCAGTACTACGTTTGTTTCGAAGACTACTATAGACCTACTGGTAGCTCAAAGCTTATACTAATACAACTCGCAGAATGACGTCTATAAAATCACAAGAAGTCCCCGTAGGCCCATAGCATACAGGATTGACATACGCAGCGGTAAGAACCTGGAGTTTGGAGAAGTCGCCTCGTATCTGTCCTCGAGTAAGTACCTACGACAAAGCGGCCATGGGTTCGTATCAGTACCTTGACCGCATCTCGCGAATCCGGGAAGGTTTCCCAGAGAGCTGTTCAGAAGGTTACACGACCCGCATCCTGATCATCGCTGAAAGATGCTGATACAACGCGCAGGATTCGTCCATGAGTCATTCGACCATGGCACATCTTTCTCTTGAATGCGTGCAACCTATGCATTCATACCGCGAGTCTACCCGCACGCTTTGCCTTCGTCAAAGCCCGAAGAGAGCGCCAACTATCATGGTACGTAGACCTTTCTCTTTGCCGGTTGAGGGTTACACTAATAACGCTAGGATCCCTGTAGATCAACCCTCCACCTGCATTCTGTCGCTGATTCACGTCGCATGCCCCGTATAGTGGCTCTCCCGTAAGTGGGGGGATTCTATTGCGATACCGTGACCGCGGTCACCGTCTGAATATGATGTGTAATACGTTGCAGCTGGCTGTCTCCGGGGAATCCCCAGCGATGACCTTATGAACAGACGATTATTCATAACTCCGTGTAGGCGTCGAATCTGCACTGCATTCTAATACCACGGAAGACTGGGTGCGTCCGCTAAATCGATCTAGCTGACTCGTCGCCGGCTTACTGACGTGCATTATTCGACATCTTGAACGCATAGCGTCTTTGCGCAGTAGCTCAAGCTACCGCTGTAAACTAAGCAATCGCGCGTCAGTATGAGCCAATGGTGCGCCTGTATCGCTCTTCGCTCTCTTCCTTGCATTCCTATCCCAGATGTATGTGTGGATGTTTTATGGCATTGACTAACGTATCAACCGTTCGGACAGATCCAACGTTATAAATGAATGTATTGTGTTCGTTCGATCTAAAGGCGCAGTGAGTTTGGTCTCGTCATCGACTATATCGTTAGGTCACAATGGACTAAGTTTAGCGTTCAAGATGATCATCGAGATGGTCAAGTCGGATTCCAGCTCCCGAGAACAGGAAGGAAAAGGTTCTATCTTGATTGACGTTTCGGCATCTTCAAGTTATCTCAGTTCTTAACAATAACAATGGAAGGCGAATTCAGAGACAACTACCGCATGGGCCGTGGTAATTTACAGGTCAGTTTCACCTCTGATCTCTTCGCTAGGACTACATCAGCTCTAATGCGGGAACGAACACATGAACATCTTGTGGCGAGGTAACGAGTTCTGTCGAGCCCTGCGACCGACAGATTCTTCCCGACTGGTACTGGATTGGAAGCGCATGGAGCCTGTCCAAGTCGTCTCCGAGATGCCTACTACGAGAACGGGTTGAGCAACGAAGATGTAAGTCGTGTTGTGACTTCACCTCACCATGTGAGCTCACTTGTACGCTATCAGTTCTCAACACGTTGACTGAATTCTTCAACAAACAGATCGAGATGCTGAGATTATTGCATGTGCGTTGCCCGTTTCTGTTCAGCCTCTTCATTTGATAGTAGCCCCGTGGCCTATCCACTTGAAACTATCATCGATGAATACTGACCATCCTACGCATAGATCGAAGGGTAGTCATGATCATGACGATCCATCTACACACATCTTACCTCACACTTTGTTATAGGCAGCAACATCTCAGTCGACTGACCAGTGGATAGTCAGCTATCACGATATTCAACGTGAGTACCTATAGTTTATGTCATTCTCGATTGTTATCAAGATGGAGTCTACTACACATAAAGCTCGCACAGCAAACAAGTGGTTCTGTCAAATACGAAACGTTCCCACTACTCCTCTCGCTTTCGCCCCCCCCCCCCCTTTAACACATTGGCGCACCGAGATACCTCGCTTACAGACAAGCTCACCGTCAATGGCCTCCGTCGAAGAGATACAACAGAAGTATGTCCCTCCTGATTTTGGTGGCCATTGTTGCTTTGCTGATATTATTTATTAGCCTTATCAATACTTATATCCTCACTGCTGCCAATGGTACGTTTCCTTTTCAATTAGACCAAGTCCTGTCATTCTCAATTGCCATTTAACCTCTAGTTGTATTTTTCTACGAATGCGTAATCACTCTATGCGAAGAGGTTAACGTCATATGGCGCCGAAGGTGGACTACAATGACATGGATCTACGCACTCACACGGTACAGCACGGTCGCGCTCAGTATTATTGCTTTCTCTCCGATCGGGAACATCGAGGTACGACATCCGTAAAGTGCCTCGTCCCGGTACCGGTGCTCATCTTTAATCGCAGAGGTACATGTGATACGCTCAATATACCGAAATCGGGTTCCTGAAGACTATTACAGCTGTAAAGCCGTCATCGATATGCAGGATACTCTCAACCTAATACAGTACCCATGCTTTGCGCGTAAGTTACTAAACAATGTGTGGATGTAAAAGAAGACACTGACTTGTTATTCGGAAATAGTGTTCTCTGCATTTCGAGTTTATGCACTATCGGACGGCAGGCATATCGTAGCCGGACTAGTTTTCCTACTGAACCTAGTGCCATTGGCTGCAAATTTGGTGAGTTGCAATATATCCACAATATTTGGATATTTGGATAACACTCGGGCAGTTCGCCTATACCACAGGGAAAGTTATTCTCGATACCGATATCTGCACAGAAATTGAGTCGGGATCGGCGGGTCTCAATTTATTGTGCGTATGCGGCTACATGCTAATCAATGTCGCATCAACAAATGTCATCCTTATGCAGCTGTGGGTACATAGTCCCTGAGCCGCAATCCTAGGCTGACTTCTGAGTAGTGTCATTGATATCGCGGATAGCTGTGATTATCAGTGATATACTCGTCCTGGTGGTCACTTGGATGAAGACAGCCCAATCATATAGTGAAGCACGGCGACTCAAAATGAAGGCTCCCCTTTCCGTGATGCTTATTCGTGACGGTACGGTAGTTTAGCTGAGCCATCAGTCTACTACTTAGTTACTGATCATGATGTTCCCACAGGGACATTATATTTTGCGTACGTCTTGTCCGTCCACTAATTCATACGCCCAATTATATAACACAGAGCAAGCAGTATACTTCTGATAATGAATGTTCTTGAAGTATTTGGGGATGATATCGTACGTTTCTCGCCTTGTCATATACATTTACTGCCCATTCACCTCGTCTTAGCCGATTCTGGTCAGTTTGGATGTTATCCAGCCTTTCTTTGACGTGTCAGTTTCCTTCCATCGCCGATGACCATGATGCCAACCTCATGCAATACTTCCCAGCGTATCACCCATGATCGTTTGCCGCTTCATCCTCAACCTACGGCAGGTCAAGCCCGCTGGTAATTCCTGGGTCTCTGGCGACCAGTCTCACAGCCTGCGATTTGTGGGCAACATGGGCGAGTCATTGCGATTTGGTGGAGACGAAGAAGAAGATGATCAGCTCGAAGGAGATGAGCATCATAACGCTGTTGGCCTCGAAGACTCGTCTGAACTCGTTATTGAAGCTAGCAACTCGGGCGAGGCTAACGAGGGTGAAGCTCGGGGCCACTCGGACTTTAGTATCGAAGAGGTGAGATTTATCCTCAATGTCTATCCTTCCGCATCATGAAGGCTACGTCCCTCCCACTGATCCTCTTGGTTATACTCATTCCGTGTTACTTAGGTCCCGAGGCACTACGATCATGTGTGATCTCAAGGTTTCGAGTTAGACCTTGTCAGCGGACAACAGCTATACGAGAACCACCAGACGGACGATCGAACAATGCTCTAGTAATGCTTGCCGCTTTCATGCATTTTTATACCCTCTTTCTTCCCTGACATCGGATCTCCCTCGTTCGTGTTATAGACTGCCCTCAGATATTTATGGTGGTGTATGTATTTATGGCTTTCTCGTCCTAGATAGTGCTCATGAGTCCTGACTGCCCGGATCGTAACTTATGCTGTCTCTCTTCTTTCGAACTGTGTTACGTAACATATGCTGTTTCTCCTTCCGAGCTGTACTATTTATCATCTGCAAGTCTTACATTAGATCCGCTGGTGATAATAACTCGATACGTGCTCACATCTCACGTTACGCAGACTTATCGACCGTACACGCGAGTGTGGCTTTATATCTCCTGTGTTACGTCTTCCTGAAGCAGAAGGGGTCAATCCCTCGATCTGCATACGTTCCGCATCGCGCTGTCAGTGCCCATGCGAGTAGCGGTCCTCATATGTCGGCCGACTGAGCAATCAAAAGGTGGTATTTTTGGCAGACGAGCGGAGACGGTTAATGTAGTGGACAGACGTGCATATAGCGACATCACCAAGGAGGGCAGAAAGCGAAGCAGCAGTAATAAGGGGTGCCACTAAACGCAGGAATCCTCACTGGACGTGGATCTCATGAGTGCGCAAGCCATCTAGTGAGCCCATTGCCACAGCAATGGCTACCATGGTCGCGAGAGACACCACGAAAGTGCAGCCATATGTACGCAGGATCGGAAGAGCGAACCAATGAATAAAACTACAATTGATAACGTCAGGATACACAATGCATAAGATCGTACCGATATGTGACGTTCAGCTCGTATCCATCTCTTCCCCACCGACCGGCGTAACCTCCTCCTCATCCACAACCCACCGCCTCACCTTCTCCTCCTTAAACGCCGTCGTCCCCCTCCTAAACACATACCGCCTCTCCTTCTCCACCCGCTCGTTCGGCGTGATGCAGTTCCTCAGCATTTTGGTGATGATGCACGCGTCGACGTTCGAGCTGGAGCCGAAGCCTTTGAAGATACTGACGGAGACTTGGATCGTTCGGGTGACGAGTTGGGACACTTGTTCTCTGTCACAGGCGAGTGCATTGGGTTAGGGGTTTAAGGGCTAGAGAGATGGGTGACGTACCTCGAAGTTGGGTCTCCATTGGGAGCCGAATATGGCCATGGCGGCGAGTAAACCTGAACCCATCGTCACGCACGGCAGCTTGCCTGTTCAACCGTGCGGGTAGACGGTGAATAGTTGGGGGGCCGGTAGTATCCACACCACTGAGTAAGAGTGCGGCGCCGATGCGTCCTTAGTATCTGAGCACCCTAATAGATGGTTAGAATACATACTAGTGAATGTAGCAACCGTGTATACGTACCAGGAGAGTATTTGCACCAAGACCATAACAACTCTTGGCTTCCTTCTGGTCCTGTGTGCGTGCATCTCGAGTTTTGAGGCGATCACAGCGTTGTTGAGGTTTTGAGCTGCGTTACCTGCTACACAGCGACGTATGTTGTCTAAAATGGCCATGGAGTGAATATAGAAGTTTATGAGCCACAAGCATACGTGAATAGTGGAAGTCGGGGCGCACCTTTTCACAGTTCTTGTCAGTGACGATAGAACCCTTTGCCGCACGTGTATCGGCATCCAGTACGTGTCCGCTCTTGAACATATATCGGATGATGGTTTTACTCATAGCTTCAGGTAGTAACACGCTGAGCTTCGAGAGACATTGGTTCCTAACATCGTTCGCGGTTAGCTTCAAGCCGAGCATTCACAATATGAGCTACTCACATATATGTGCTTAGAATTCGTGACTCGACGAGTTGTAGACTAGAGCGACAACCCCTGGTGCCCGACTAATGCGTCGACAAAACCTTAGTTCAGGCTTGAAAGCTGTAACATTCCGAGTCGAAGAGCTTCAGCATGGCCAGCTAATTATACGAATGGTCAGTTCGATGTAGATTGAAGTAGAACAATAAACTTACCTTTTGCGTTCCATAACGTACTACGGAGTACTAGTGCCGATACGTAGCTTCAGTACGTAGTTTGTGCGGGCTGTCGACGTCGAGGTGGTCATCGTCACGGTGGTCGTCGAGATAACCGTGCGAGTCTTGGTTGATCCCATCAACACTCGGATCTTCCTCGGGACAACGAGCCTACTCTCTGCCAAACCGTGAGCTCGAACTTGCTCGTCCTCATCCTCGTCCACGATCCTGAGCTGCGACTACAATCGGAGAGGATGGTAGTAATGTACTAGGGGTCCCGTACAGTGCGCGAAAATACTAAGGTGCGTAGCTTTAATACCTGTTTTGTGTACGCCCTTTCAAGTTCTCATATCTACTACGGGCTTCCAGTGGTGTCTCATAGATCATGTTTAACACGAGGATAATATCTCTAAAGTCACAAGAAGGCCGCATTGGCTTATATCCCAGAGAACTGACGTGTGCGACCGTTGAAGGGGCCCCTTGTACCTGCCGTCGAGCACGTATGAGAAGGCCAATCTGTACGTTTTGGGCAACGTCTCCTGGTCGCCCCTCGTGAACTCGGAAGATTCACACAGTGCTACTCGGAAGGCTATTACCTGCATCCTGATCACGGCTGTGAGATGCTGAGTCATTCGACAATGGCGCACTTTCCCCTTCTTCCGTGTAAGTAACCGTACGCGTGCAAGCATTCTGCGCCTGTTGCATGTGCAGCATCTCTCTCGTACGTGCCAAATGTTACCACGATCCCACAGCTGGCTGATTTCGGGGAACTGCAGCCACGACATCATCAACAGACGGTTGACTCGTAGCATGCCGGTATCAACTGCACATTACGATTCAAGTGCATGAGAGAATGGGTACGTCCTTCACATTGATCTAGTTGGCTGGTCATAGGCTTACTGACGCCCCTTAATCGACATGGCTAATGTACAGTGTTCTCGCGCGGTATTTCAACGGCTCCGGTAAATATGAGCATTGACTCGGACGTATCGGTATGAGCAAGTGCTGCGTTTACTTATATTGCTCATCGGTCTTTTCCTTGCATCTCTGCCCTGGATGTATGCGTAGAATCCTTTTGGCATCCGACTAATGTATCGACCGTTTGGACAGATCCAATGTTACGCAGAAATGTATTGCGTCCGCTCGATCCACTGGCTCGGTGAGTTCGCACCTCGTCATAAACTACCTTATTAGTTTACGGTGTACTGAATTTGTGGTTCAAGACGACCATCGAGATGGGGAAGATGGATTCCAGCTCCCGTGAACAAGGAAGAAACAGTCATCTCGATTGACGTTCCCTTCTCAACAACGGAAGGCGGATTCAGAGATGACTATTGCGTTGTACGTAGTAAGTTACCGGTTAGTTCTCAGCTCCGATCTCTTCGCTAGGACTACATCGGCTGTAAAGTAGGATCTAACACATGGTCATCTTGTGGCTAGGTAACGAGTGCTGTCGGATCCTGCAACGCACAGGTTCTTCCTGACCAGTACTACATGGAAGCCCGTGAAGTCCGCACAGGTCGCCTCCGAGGAGGGCTCAAGCAATGAAATTGTAGGTCATGACCTTACCTTGTCATATGAGCTCACTTACACGCTCAGTTTTGAACATGTTGTTGACTTGATGCTTCAACAAACAGATCCAGATGCCGAGATTATTGCATGTGCGTTGCCCGTTTCCGTTCAGCCTCTTCATTTGATAGTAGCCCTGTGGCCTATCCGCTTGAAACTATCATCGATCTACACACATATCTTACCTCACACTTTGTTATAGGCAGCAACAACTCAGTCGACTGACCAGTGGATAGTAGGCTATGCCAATACCGAGATGTGAGTGGCCCTCCGTTCCATAGACTATCTAACTTTTAAATGTTATCAAGATGCTCGGCTACATATAAAGCTCGCACGTCAAACAAGTGATTCTGTCAAATTCTAAACGTTCCCCCTACCCCTCTCGCTTTCGTCCCCCCTTTGAACACACTGGTGCACTGAGATATTTCGCTTAAAGACAAGCTCACGGTCAATGGCCTCCGTCGCAGAGCTGCAGCAAGAGTATGTCCCTCCTAACTTTGGTGGCCATCGTTGCTTCGCTGATATTATTTATCAGATTTGTCGAGAATTATATCCTCACTGCTGCCAGTGGTACGTCTCGTGTTCGATTACGTCAAGTCCTGTCATTCTTAATTGACATTTAGGCCCCCCCCAGTTCTATTTTTCTATGAGTGCGTGATCACTCTATGCGAAGAGGTGAACGTTGTATGGCGACGAAAGTGGACTGCGATGACCTGGATATATGCACTCACACGATACAGTACTGTTGCGCTCAATATCATCATCTTTGCTCCGTTTCCGAACATCAAGGTGTGACATCCGCAAAGAGTCCCGTCCCGGTATTCGAGCTCATCTTTGACTATTGCAGAGGTACATGTGTTACGCCCAATATACCGATATCGTGTTCCTGAAAACTGTTGTAGCTGTAAAGCCGATGAGTACATGCAGAATGCTCTCACCTTAATACAGTTCCCATGTTTTGCGTGTAAGTTACTGGCCGAAATGTGAATGTAAAACAATATACTGACAAGTTATTCCGGGGATAGTATTTTCTGCATTTCGAGTTTATGCACTATCGGACGGCAGGCGTATCATGGCTGGACTAGTTTTTCTACTGAACCTGGTACCTTTTGCTACGAATATGGTTAGTGCCCTATGATCCCGAGATTCGCACAATTGTATAACAACTGAGCAGTTCAATTTCATCACAGAGCGGGTTATTATGGATTCGGAGATCTGCACAAGCATCTTAACGGGATCAGTAGGCCTCGAACTATCGTGCGTATGCGTTAACAGGCTAATCAATGACACATTAACGAAAGGCATTCTTATTGCAGCTGTAGGTACTCTTTCTCTCAGCCAGTGGGCTAGATTGACTTCTAGGCAGTGTCATTGATATCACGGATAGCCGTGATCATTGGTGATATACTTGTCCTGGTAGTCACTTGGATGAAGACGGCCCAGTCATACAGTGAAGCGCGGCGGCTCAGAATGAAGGCTCCCCTTTCCAGGATGCTTATTCGTGACGGTATGGTGGTTTAGCTGAGCCATCAATCTACTACTTAGTTTACTGATCATGATGTTCTCACAGGGACGTTATATTTTGCGTACGTTGTATCTGTCTAGTCATTCATACCTTCTGTCATATAACACTTAGTACGTAGCGTACTGCTGGTAATAAATGTGCTTCAAGTGTTTGGGGAAAATATTGTAAGTTTTCGTCTTCGTCCTATGCGCTTATTTACCTCTTCTTAGCCGATTCTGTTCAGTTTGGATGCTATCCAGCCCTTCTTTGAAAAGTCGGTTTGATTTTCCATTGCCGCTTTCAATGATGTCAACCTCATGCAATACTTTGCAGTTTACCACCCATCATCATCTGCCGCTTCATCCTCAACCTGCGGCAGGTCAAGCCCGCTGGTAATTCCTGGGTCTCCGGCAATCAGTCTCACAGCCTCCGGTTTGTGGGCAACATGGGCGAGTCATTGCGATTCAGCGAAGAGAATGACGATGACGACGAAGTTGAAGGAGAAGAGCGTGCCGCTGGACTCGACACAGTGCCTGAACCCGCCGCTGGGACTAGCAACTTGAGCCAAGCTAACGAGGGTGAAGCTTGGGGCCACTCGGATTTCGGCACAGAAGAGGTGAGGTTTTATTCTCAATGGTTACAGTATCCATTCGCCTCTCTATATTATCTCAACTGTGCTCTAGCGTATGCTCACTCAGTGCTCTCTTAGGCCCCTGCGCACTGCGATGTGTGACCTCAAGTCAGACCTGGTCAGCAGACCAACTATACGAGAATGAAAAGATGATCAATCGAACAACGCCGGTGCTGGCCGCTGGCGTGTGTTATCACACCCTTCCCCTCCCCTGAAGGTTGAGTCCCCTGATCGCAAACTCCCTTGTTCGTGTTCTGTATGGGGATCCAATTATTTATGAACATGTCTATTTATCGTCTCGCCCTGAGAGTGCTCTTGAACGGTGGCTATTCGAAATGTAACTTACTAGCATTTACCCGTCACTACGTGACGATGCTCTATGACGGCTATGTACACATGTCTCAGTAATGTCCGCAGTCTGCAAAGAGCAGTAAGTACTTATAGTGAGCAAACATTTGTACACCGGACATCATGCCCTTAATAACTTATTGGTTCTGCTAATTTATAAGTGAGGCTTGGGTTAGTACGGACTCGAAGTCCGTGTAAGAGCTTGAAGTACCTGCACGAACAGAGGCTGTGACTGAGAGTGTTGCATACGTGCGATAACTTTCAGTGCAATAAGGTGGCCATCTTTCGCAGAGTGTCCGGTGCATAGGCGAGG
>JAXQKB010000145.1:0-58776 GCA_037042295.1 Irpex sp. Y119-03 | reverse complement strand
AGTCCCTTAAAAGGGAACATCGCTCTCCCACATTACATAACTTTTCTGGGCGGTCGGATCCACGAATGCCCGTGGTGACAGCTCTGGAAAGGGATCCACTGCGATCAAAGATGGCCCACCTTCCTCGATCAAATACTCGTCCAACAAGACACTGGACTGTAGATATGTCCACCACGTCCAAAGCTCCGTCCTCTGAATAGTAGTGAATATCAAGCTTTGGATGGTCTTCCTCAACTTTGCAGGAGCGTATGATGGCAAGTACGACACGGGTAGCAGGGATATTCCGAGTGGGGATAGCATCAATTTCAACTTCAACGACGTGCATCAGCTGGCCAAAGAATGTCTGCGAGGTGAACGACGGGGCCCTATTCCGAGCTCTCGCATGTCTGTCGACAAGCAGCTGATACTATGAGGAAATGTAAGAATTGTAGTTTAGAGATAGTGATGAATCCGTTGACTCACCCTAACAAAAGTGGCGTTGCGACTGTCCGGCTGAATTCGAGCTATGGCACCTGTGGTACTACCATACGCAGCGGCGCGAATGATATCCCCGTTTGGTAGAATGCGAATTCTCGCCCACTCTCGGAACTCGCTGCGTAGAACGCGTTTCATCACTGCCGGTGTGGTAGTGAACCGTGTGCACATTGCACCGATGATCTTGTTCTTGATACCCAACTCGAATACTCGCATGCGAGACGAGGGTAGGAATGCACAGTGGTTATCTGCAGCGAAATGGATTAGCATTAGACTTTTTGGAGCAGTAAAAAGCTGCCTTACATTCGCGAAGACAAACCGCTCCTCGATAACCTTCTAGATCATCCGTACGAAGTTGTAAGCTGTCAGAAGCATCATACAAGACCCGGATATGACTTAAGCGTGCGTGATCAAGAACAAACCGGTTAACGCTCGCAAACGGAAAGCGTCGACTCTTGAAAGCAGGCTGTATGAACCCACAGTAGCGCTCCATGGGAAATGCCCATGAGGCCCAGACGGGGCCAGCCGAAAGAATACTATCGGCGATGTGCAAGAGGGCATGAATGGTGAGAGGGCAGGCGCAGAGGCGTGACGGATTGTGTTGATAATAGAACCTGTCAAGTAGCCGAAGTTGTTCAGTATAAGCTCAAAGCATAATGTTTGACTTAGTTGACATACTCTTCATACTTCTGTACCCAGCGGATGAAACCTTCCTTCACCTCCCCCACTTCAGACCGCTCGACCTCGTATTGTAGGCACTTATTAACCAGTTGAACAAAATCCACGAAGTGATGATAGTACTTGTCATGAACAAAGCGACCTCTGAGGACGATGGGTGCTATGAAGAGAGTCCAGAAAGAGCGGCTGTCGGCAGTCCAGGAAGCCTTCTCGGAGGCTACATTCGGAGAACGAGGGCCAAGAGCGGATGGTACAGTGGAACCCGACTCTGCACTCGCCAAGCCGATAGCTTCCCAGAGAGCGGCGGGAAAACTGTAGTTCTCGCGACCAGTATCGAGACCCTTATAGTCACCGCTCCACAGAAGCATGAGATTCTTCATTACGTTCTCCCAGATCAGATGCATAAAATCGTAGGGGAAGGAGTCGGGGAACGTCAATGAGGATAGAGTCGATAATGCAGGAATACCCTTAATTCCATACTGCTTAGCGAGAGATTCAGCCTCGGTCTCCGTACGGGCAAATTGGACTTCTTCCGCTTGCTGCATAAAACCTTCATGCGTGCGGCGTGGCAGATTGGCCGGATCGTACGAGGGAATAGCTGAGGGCGTTGAACGAACTTCTGGGTGGCGGGAACGGTCTAATGGGACATAATGAGTGGGACGGCGTGTATCTGGTGGTCGTATGCCATGGATCTCGCACATCCGACATGGACAGTACCCATTATGGCCCTTCATTCTCATCACCATGGAGATCGCCGGTATATCTCCAAAGACGAGAATAAGGTAGGCGCGGAGAGGAAAGAATGAGTCGGTCAGAGCGTCGTAGGCGTGAACTCCAACTTCCAGCCGTAACAGTTCTTGGACCAGAGGCCACAGGAATGAATCGAAATCCACAGGTTTCTTCGGACCTGGGATTACACCGAGAGAAAGAACGTTCTCGAGATGGAAGCGGATCTCAGGCGGAAGATTGTAGAGGAAAAGGATCAGCGGCCAGCAGGTCTTCTGTCGACGCTTGAAGGGTGCCATGCCATCTGTCGAAATTCCCAGCGCCACGTCAGTCGCTTGGTCGAAGTACGAGTGCTTCATCGGCTTTCCGTCGACGGTAACCCTCTTGCCGAGCAGTGAGCGATAGACACTTGCGTCGAAGACATCTTTGACGGTGTCGGGATCATGGTGATGTTCGGAAGCGCGGTAGCGTAGCTGTGTCGCCTTGTGAACGTTCGAAAATAGCTTTTTGAGCCGTGGAATGATCGGGAGGTAGACGAATTCTTGACGGCGCTTTCCGTTCGCATCGAATCGAGACTTCTTGCAGAAAGGACAATCCGTAGCATCCGCGTGCACTCCCACAAAGCAACAGCACGAGTCAACGCAGCAATCGTAAACTTGGGGCTCGAAGCCAGACAAATCTGCAACATACTGCTGACAGGAGTCCCAGGATGGTATGCGAGCAGCCGGAAAGGTTCTCTCGAGCTTGGCAAAAGTACGACCGGCCATATGCGAAGACACCTTGAGTGAAAACGGCCGCAGATGGTTGAGGTCTTCTTCTGTAAGTGTCGGCTCTATTGAATGTGAATATCTGTAGTTAGAATGTGAGGAGACATCACGTACTTGTAATTCCTCCTTTCCTTTGTACTTGCTCACGTATGCGATCCCATCCCGAGATAGCCTCATACACCTCGGTGTCTGAGCCATCATCGTCCAACAACTCGTCGTCCCCGAGCTCAGCTTCATGACCATCGTGACGCCCTTCGTCCTCTTCATCCTCGACATCTTCCACTCTTGCAGATCGAGTACGGCCGGCCCATACCCGCTGCTGCGCTTGTGAAAGTATGCCTTCGATCGCCTGTTCTCCTTCGGGTTCCCCTGGTGCCGGGTGTTCGATGTGATGCGACTCCGTTAGTGACGCATCGGGCAAAGCCTCGACTTCCATTTCTACGGATGCCACGTCGACATCTTATGTTTCGTTTGGTTATTAGTTGGAGTATACAAATAGAGAAAATAGTCGTCGCATACCTGCATTAGCTAGAGCTTCTGCGCTGGCCGGTGATCTTAGACCTGCCAACAGTTGTGTTTCTGCCTGCTCACGCTGTCGAGCGAAACTTCGGGCCAGTGTGCGGATGGAGGATGTTGCAGTGGTCTTTAGATTGGATAGCGTCTGAGTTAGGGTCTTCGGATAAGGGGACGGTCTGGAAAGAGATGGCCTTTTGCCACGAAGGTGGCGCTTGACGGTTGATTCACTGACTATCTCACCACAGCCACAAATACATCGTACTTTTCTTGGTGCCATGGTGGACGTATGTGTGAGAAGCAGAGTGGCGAGGAGCTGGGGCGCCTGTGAGTTCTACAGAGCCCAAAGCTATTCAGCGAAAGAAATAGTGAATTGCACGTGAGGTGCTTACCAACATAGCGTGCTCCGAAACTTGCTCGCAGCCGCGAGAAGTCGGGACTCAACTCAAAATTTCCTAGAGCCCCTCGAGCTTCTTTCTTTGAAACCACATTCCTACCCTATTTGGAACGGTGAGCAGACCCGGCACAGCTGTCCAGAAGCTTGTTGGCGGCTCACCGAGTGGTCACTGACGTATTAGCACTGCTTCATCAGGCTTCCATCATATTCAAAGATGGCCGTGCGCAGTACAAACTCGACATCTGTACAGAAGGAAAAACCAGAGGTACGCATACCATATCATCATTAGTATATATACACCGGTCACACAGAGCTCATGAATCACATACATGGTTTGCTATTGTGCCCCGAAGACAAAGAAAGACCTTCTTAACAAGATTAGCGATTTGTTAAACCGTCTAGCGCTGCAGGAAGAGGGTGAGTCAGGGCAGATTCTACTGTGGAAGCGTCGCTAACCTACCTCTGCATAGCAATTGCTGCTGCTGAGCGGGAAGCTGAGAGGCAACGGGAGGAGGCTGCCACCGCTGCTGCTGCCGCTGAAGCAGTGCGTGTTGAAGCCGAACAGGCTCAAGCCGACTGGCAACGCCGTCTTGAACAAGCGGAGCAACAAGCTGCTCAGATGGTGAATGCAGCAGGCATTGCCCGCGCTGATGCTATTGGCGGTCCGCACGTGCAGCTCATCGAGAAGCCTCACGGAAGATTCTCCCTCCCCGAAGTCATGGAGAATACGGCAAACATCCTATACGACGAATACCGTTTGATACTAGTGAGTTCCTGTCGCATTATAAATAAGATATTGTACTTACTGCATAGTACAGCGCCTTCTCCACAGTGTTGCCGGCCTGCTCGAGGTCAATCGCTCCAAGAAGGATCAAAACAAGGACTCCGAAGCGGCTGTGAGGAACTTGGTAAGCACATCTGACGCACTGAATATGCCATCCTCACCATGCTTAATGCGACCGTCTCAGATGCTCGAACATTTCCCTGTGCTTCGCAGGTTCCGAAACGAGTGGCCATTGACCGAGTTCATCGGACAGTATCTGCAGAGCCAGAGAGGCTATCAGCGCAGAATGGGATTACTCCCTCCCGCCAAGCCTCGCAACTATACCACGACTCCTGAGCAGCGTAAAGCACGCGGAAAAGCAGCGAACGCTGTTAGCCAGGCCCTGAAGCGTGATCGTATCCATCGGGCATTGGAGCACAGACGGCGCGTTGATAGGCTGCCACGTAACGACAACATTGACCCTGCACTGCTGTAGTAGTGTGGCGATGGAGATCGTGTAGTATCGCTAAAGTGTATTCTGAGGAGAGGAGGAGAATGTGGAGATGTCGACCATGGTGGAGAGTAAGCGGGCCAGTGCTGCGTGAGAGTAGTATGTTCGGGTGTTCAAGTACTATATCTTCGCACGCTGGTGTTATCGTTGCTGTGTACTTATGATATGCTTGATAATGTACTCTTCTATCGTGTTCATCTTACTGCATCGAAGTGTCGGTCAGATTCATGAATTCAGAAATCAATGTGGCCAGGTGGCACTACTAATAGGGCCACCGCGACTGCTACTGTGAAACTGCGACATTCACTCACCTGAACAGTGGTCAAAAGCAGTGTGGATCACGCACATACTCTGCTCTAGACACTGAAAACTGTAGTGAAATTCGTTGATGATTTGGCCTAAAGTAGCTGTGGTTGTTCGCTCACTCGGTCAGTGCGCTTCACAAACATACGGGCGATATTCTTGGGCGCTACGCGTCAGCGAAAACGGTCATTTTGTTAGTGAACCGTGCTGATTACTCGTTAGGGAAATTCGCAAACAGATGGCAGTGAGACCCGCTAAAAATTCCTATGAACTACACGATACAATATGGCGACCGTGACTATTTACAAGAGGGCGACTTTCACGGACATTCAGGCGCACAGTGTTTGCAGTGGATTCGAAAATCGTTTAGCGCCTATCTCCAGCCCAGGTGACTATCCTCCTCCCTATACTATTATCCTAGCTGTTGATTCTCATTAATCCTTTACAACGGTTGTATGACAAACTGTCTGGAATTGCCCAGAATTCTTCACTTATAAGCTAGTTGTAAACTTATTTAGGTTTCTTATGGCCTTTTCGGCGGTACACCGTGACCGTGACATGGCAGCGGATTACAGTAACATTCTGAGGGGAAAGCCCCTGCTGAATTGCGGCGAGGAGGGCTCCTCGGGTAAGGGTGCCCCGTTTAACTTTGTCCCACCGCAAAATGCAGGGTACCACTGAGTTCTAGCCTGTGCACTTGAACTTGAACTCTGTCACGTCCGTGAAGAATCCACTCATAAGACAAACTCCGAGTCAACTTCTATATCTGATCGCTCGTCGCACCCACCACGCACCTGAGCGCTAGCGCTGAGCGCTGAGCGCTGAGCACTGACACCGAGTGGTATACGGTATGCCGTACCTTTACTCCGCGAGTTCACCGAACTTAACTTTAACTGCATGACTTCGAGTCTCGAGCTCTAGGCAGAACGAACTCTAGACCGTGGCGTGGTCATGTCGATGGCCGCAGTGGCACAGTCAATATCGTTTTTTCCGTTTCATATTGACGGCTTGCAGTGAGTAAGTACCTGACCATGTTGGTCAGTCCAGATTTGAATGCCAGGAATTACCATATGAGGCAGTGGATAATACTAAAACGTTAGCCTAAGGCTGACACAGAAGATTTTGCCATGAAGAGCAGTAGTTGTGCTCTCAGCTTACCCAGTTAACAGCCATTCCTTTCCATACACAGAAGATGTCCACACCCGCGAGGTAGCATTCACACAGGATGCCTGGCAATGGTGCAGCATGATATAAGCATAATATTGAGCATCGTGTATGCACTAAGAAAATTGACCACAACTACAAAGACCAAGTCAAACGCAGAGCAGGTAGAAACATAGATGACAGGTCATCTGACAAGAACCGAAAACCAACTTCGGTTCGTCACCCACTATATCGTACGCTGAAACAAATGGACGACATCAATTGTCTGATCGTACCCAGCGTAAAACGACGTCTGTACTGACCTTGAACAGCATCCACTTCGATACCACGTCTTCTACGTGTGCAGCTAGAGACTCCTTGCAGTCTGGACAAGTCACGGCTGTGATAAGGTCGGACATGATTATCTCAATACCAGGCCTCGATATCGCTATTATCATTGCACGGCATGGCATCAGTGAGCATCACTAGCCTGAAGATACAATTTCATTCAAATAACGTACCGGGTGTGGCATCGTAGAACACTTGCGCTCCCGCCAGATGATACGCCCTACTCACCACCTGCCGCTGCTCAATCGAACAATACGGCTTCGCCACGTGCGGGAATATCTTCTCGTTCAACAACGCTCTCAGCCCGTCCATCCGCGTATTGTGCAGGTGATGTAGCCGTTGGAGGTACACCGTGCCTATCGTGTCTGCGATGGGTTGCGCGAGGTTGTATACTTTGATGTGGAGGGTGTATGAGGACGCGGCGACGGCGAGGTCTTCGAGTGCGTGTGAGGCGGCGAGGGTATATGTCTCGAGAGGTCGGAGGGGGCCGTAGTTGAGGAGGGTGTTGAAGAGCGGTTTGCCACGCGCGATGTGGTGTTGGAGCAAAAGACCGTACTTTGTGAGGATGGGAAGTGATGCGGTGAGGCATTCGAAGGTTGGGTGGTAGGTGTCGCAGGAGATGTCGTAGATGCAGTGTAGCAGAATGTTGAGAATGTCCGAGACTTCGGGTAGCATTAGTGTTAGCGGTTCGTCTTTGGTGGGCTCCGTCTTGGTCTGGAGTAGCCCTCCAAAATCGTTCAACGATAGGGCGAGCAGTCTATGGTAGTGGACGGTGAAGAAAATCTTGTCGAGCGAGACGAGGATGACGTTCGGTGGGAGAATGTCGAGATTAGCATGGAGATTGAAGGTGTTCGAGACCTGGACTGTAGGTCCAGTATTACTTGGAAATGGAGGCGTGTTCTCTGATGGCGTTCCTACCTATCGAGAATAACGAAGAGGAGACACGGGTGATATGAGCATAGACTAGAGGCGATTAGGAGAGACGTCGATTATGTCGGAGTGAACTCACCGGTGTTCTTTGAACCAGGGTCTCTCGTCTCTTTGTCGCACCATCCACCCCGTCACTGCTACTGGTAGACCCGCTTCTAGAGGTCTGGTCATCTTGCTGAGGCACGAAATGCTGCGAACTGAAGTAATCCGACATCGATGGCGTTGCGGTAGCAGTCGAATGGGCGAGCTATTGTCTTCTGTGGCTCGTACGATGCGAAATCTTACAATGCAGAATGTCGGTCTTGATGGTGGTGGGGAACTCGAAAGAGGAACAAAACAGCTTGTCCGCACGACTTGAGCACGACTTCGACCACATCCGCCGGCGCCAAGCTGGGATTGAAGGAAACGCTGCGGGAAGCGGGAGGTCGACACATCCGATGGCGACCGCCGTTGTGTTCAGCCTTGGAGGATGAAAAACACTTCCACTTCGCTGTCATTGGTAGCGAGGGCGATGTGACCATGCTGGTCAGAGGCTTCGCCGTCGTCGGCAGGGGCAGCCGGGCCATCTTCAGCCCGCTCAACATATAGCGGAGTCAAGCTGCGCCGGGAGGTTTATTCAGGACTATTACACGTTCTAGAGTCTCTGCATAGCCCTATAATGTGCTTTAAATTTGTAGACAAGGAAGGTAGAAGATCTAAAAGAGGCAACAGAGGACGTCAGAGAATCCAGGGAAACAACAAGAAAGTTTTGACGCGCCTGCTGCAACCTCCTCTTGCCCGCTGCATCTCTCTGTCGACAACCGCAAATCTGGTCAACCCTCTGTGGCGACTGACGAAGAGCTTGGAGAGGCTGATGAAGTGACAGAGGTATAATGATGTTCAGAGAAGAAAATGATAACATACTAGGGGTTGGTGTTGTCGTTGCAGGTACTACAAATTCAACAGGACGTGTGGTTTGTCCGAGCCTAGTGGACTGCAACCGAGGTCGACGAACTCCACGCAAATCTTGACCAAGCTTGAAGGAATAATGCCTTTCTAGGCATTATTAAGGACGAAATAATCGCATATATTGGTTAGTGAAAGCCTATTTTATCCAGCAGTTACGTCCTCGGTACTCACAATCATTCGATAGGGAACCTACGAAACCAACATGCAGTCTTCATACTATGATTTTCCTCGTACAGAAGAAAGTCGTACATTTTCCGCAATTGTTGCGGTGCGTATGTTGCAAAGAGAGCAAGGGGAGGTGAGCATAGCACGGTATCCGCGACCGTTCTATACTCATCTTCTCTAGCTCCACAAAATCGCAAACGGGGTAATCCATAGTTCAGAGTCATCTACAGGCACATAGCATCTATGTCCTTCCTAAAATGGGGTAGCACGCATTCCCTGCACAAACAGGTCAGCAGGTGCACTATCAGATTCAAAATAACATACGCTGACATACCTCCGCCAGAACTATTCTCCTTGTGATAATTGCGGTGCGGCTGATCGCTTCATCCATGAGGCCTTGAAGCTTGAGGATTAGTGTCCGCAGTGTTTCGTGCACGGTCCTCTAGCGCACCTCCTGAACGTCAACGATGAACGGGCATCCTGGGATAACCGAATTCCCGTCCGCGTCACACAACGTAGCTGTCGACACGGACCGCAGGCAACTAACACTTGCTGTATGCTCTTAGTAGCGGCCTCATCAATGCTTTATACGCCGTCGACTGAAAACTGCGTCAACAAGCGTTCCTCCAGTGAACCCGAAGCTACGATCA
The DNA here is from genome assembly GCA_037042295.1 of Irpex sp. Y119-03. Classification (NCBI taxonomy): domain Eukaryota; kingdom Fungi; phylum Basidiomycota; class Agaricomycetes; order Polyporales; family Irpicaceae; genus Irpex; species Irpex sp. Y119-03. The sequence goes on along the minus strand of JAXQKB010000145.1, from coordinate 49,460 downwards.
CTCACCACCGGGCCCGTCCCTCCGTCACTCATTCTGCTGCTCCACTGCACTCTTCTTCCATGTTTACGATCGACAACCACCCTACAAATCTCATCATCCAGATCGGCGAGGCAAAAACCTAATCGCACGCAAGTGGTGCCCGCAGGCTTCCTCTGGCTCAACTTTCACCACCGGCCAATCGTCTCCCATTCGTTGCACCCCGGAACGCTTCGAGGGTTCAAATGACACCTTCACTTTGGGGATTCGGATTTCTGGCAAGACTCGAGCTTGGTTTAGGCCTATGAGTGCACCGTAGGGTGGGTAGCCCTACCTGCTTGGAAGGTTCGGGCAATCTTGCGTACTGAGACGAGCTTGATGGCGATGCTTCAGAGCCACTGTCAGCAGTGATTCGCAGGACGTGGAGTATGCATGAGATGGTAAGAGGTACGAGGACGAACGGTGGTCGTGGTGGTAGCAGCAAGAGGTGGTCTGCTGCCTGCAGCTGGCACTTCGGTCGTTACAAATTGAGCGCCTACTCTCACATTCTTCCTTGACCTTCCCCCTCATATCTCCTCCAACAACGCCTTCATTATCATCTCCATGGCCATCAATTGCTTTATTGCGGCCCGTCTTTGACGATGTGATCACCTGACGCGACTCTGAAATTGGATGGGTATGAGTACGTGGAATGTGTTGGTCGCAGGGAGATCGTCACTGGGTGGTCGAGTTTGGACTGGTCGAGACGCAGAATCTACGAGTGTGCAGGGCGGGAATGTCCGTTGATCTGCTTGTTGCTTCGTGGCGGGAATGGCAGGGGTAAGGTTCTTCCACTTTCTCGCCTGTCATGGTCGTGCGCTGAGAAATCACACTGTAGTGACTAGTCTTTCTCTAGTCTGGACGGGCGAGACGAGTAGTTGTCGACTACGAGCCTCAGCTCTATGAGCAGTTATCTAGTCCGGCTCTGGTGGTTGCATTCTACAGGCATCATGACTACACATGTGCCAACGCACGTCTCGTCGTCCTGTAACAATGTGAAGCCGGCTTAGAGCCATCAACCTATGTCGATCTATATCATCACATGATTTTTGTTCTCTACTTTGCTACGTAGGCTGTCCGACTCAACTCCAGACCGACAACCATCTTACCATCGACGACTTTTTTCGTGTAGAGGCAACGATAATTAAATTTTATCATCGCAGACATTCTTCCACCTCCAACCCCCTACAAGTCCTCCAAAAATACTGCATTCAATCGATATAACACGCCACTGACAACCCACGGCACATCTCAATCTGGAGTCTCGGATTTTCAACTTCCTTCTTAGGAAAAACCGGCCAGAAGTTGTGCCTTGACGGTCAATATGGGTCCACTAGTGAGTAGACGGGATTGTTAGACGGAGATGGGTTGGTGGCTAACTGCGCCATTGCACTCGTATGACGTAGTTGCTAGTACCCCGTTGTGAGAGACCTTGTCATATTTCGCACCGGTGGATTCAAGAAGCCGCATGCTATTGCAACGTATATGATGCTGCTCTTGTTAGTGTCTCCGTCTCCGTAAGTTTCATGGTTCGTTTGATACCCAATGAAGACCTCATTAGCTCGCTCATGCCATTTTTCGCAACAGGATAGCCTGGCTCTCACCAGACGATCTACACATTTCTCACGAGAAGCCGTCAAATTGCTCCCCGCAGGCGAACAGACTTGAATCTCGCCTACATGCGAGCGAAAGGGAAGTCCACACATTCGGCATGACAACATACGTGAGGTATCTCTGTCCATTTTACTCTTATAAGTCTGGAACTCTCACATCCGACCGACCATGACCAGAGTATGACGCAGGGCATTCTATCACCCAGAAGGTCCTGTCGGTGTTATAGGCGCCGAGCTTCGGCCATGATATGACGCTTTCTGCTAGCACATAAAAGAACGCATATTTCGCCTTCAATCGGCTGAACGTGCATCTGACTCTTCATTTCTGCCTCCCGAGTCTGACCACAGATCACCCTCATCTTTGTTCATTGCAGAAAATATTTCTGGCCTCGTTTGAAAGTGATAAACATCTTCGACATGTACACCGATCTCTTGGTACGTGAATTGCCCTCGAAAATTCTTCGTAAGCTGAAATGTCCTGTTAATTGCTGTACGCAGCTTAGTTCACTCAATGATAACCCACCTTTCCCAACCGACCGCCACCCAGTTCAAGTCTCCCTCGTCTTCAACGGCGAACCCAATTCTCGCCTGGCAGACATACGCCCTGACTTGATCGTTCGCTCATCGGACGATGTATACTTTGCCATTCATAGCCAACAAGTCACGCTTACCTCGAAGAATAACTTTGCCGGCCTTCTCACCGCTAACACTCTCGCAACGCCAACCGCCCCTACACAGCTTACTCTAGAGGAGTCATGCGTCGTTCTGAACAGTCTCTTCCGTACCATGTACGGCCTCCCTGCCGACGAACACCCACTTGATCTCGAAAGTATCCGCGCTACTTTTAACGCACTAAAAAAGTACGGACTGACTCCGCTGGAACTCCATGTCTTCGAAGGCACTTGCCTCTATAACGCAGCCCTCGCTCTGGCCCGCACCCGGCCATTCGAGACCTACGCGCTCGCTGGAGAATTCGCCCTCGAGGACCTCGCAGTGGCCGTGTCTGCTCGTACCATTCTACTCTCACCCTACGAAATGCCAGTTGAGCTGCTCGACTGCATGGGCTTGATGTACCTGTATCGCCTATACAACCTGCACTCGGGGCGATCTCAAGCGATTCGAGACATGTTTCATATCGAACCTGTAGACCACGGGACGAAGGCCTACTGCTCCCTCGAGCAACGGAAACATAATAGGATGGAGTTTCGGCAGGCGTGTGCGCAGATGGTCTGGGATGCTCCTGGTCAATGATTTCGGTTTTATTCGCAGCTGATTGTGGCTCATTGATCTTGGGACGAATACAGATATATCGCACGTCTCTATAGATCACTGCATGAAAGAAGTCGTGGAGAATACGACCTGTCCTGACTGCAAAGCAGCGTTCGCTACCGTCACTGAACAGATTCTTACCGATTGGGATCACCTAGAGGCAAGTCCATTAATCTTCGACATATCGCGTCCATCAGCTGCTGATATGCATGCGTATCTCAGACCACTATATAATGTTGTCTTTGTCGCTCGAGTACTACGGTTGATCACCACTTTCCGGATCAGAGCTGGTTTGACAGGCTTTATTTGCTAGCGCCCCTGTGTACGCGTACGGTAGCGTACGGGTCTAACCTGTATGATTATGACAGACGGTCAGGGTTTGGCGAAACATCCGTCTTTGCATTTCTTGCTATATAATCCCATTCAATGCATAATCCATGCTCTTTAGCGCGCGCCCTTCGAGTTCATCCCGAATTGCTCAGGATGGCTTTCATTCTTCTACACCGCAGCGCATACCGGTTGAACTCAAGTTGTGCGTTGGAGCTGTCCCACGACGCGCGAACTGGTTGCTTGGCCGTCGGGCTTCACGCTTCATACCTCGTGAGTCAACATTACCATTGTATGGATGTCCTAACCGTGACGTGGCCCACAGTGTCGACATCTCAAAAGTGTACATCGCGACGATGACTTGATTGTGTGGTCGACGAGTCAAGGCAGCGCGAGCTTCAAGTATCTATACCCTTGCATGCTTCAAACATTCAAGTCCAACACATATCTCTTAGGTGTGCTCCACACTGGCAGAGGCCTGCTTGATATAGCACGGCCAATGGTCATTCCCGACTTTGATTCTCGATGTACGCGAGTTCATGTTACTTTAATATTCATCTCTCACTGCCTGTTCCAGCCATCTCGCTTCCTAGCATTGAGCAGTACAGCCGTGAAATCTATGAAACCCGGTGGTAAACTACCTCCTAGCGCTGGTATGGTCTGGGGAATGGTCAGCACCAGCAACTCGAGTATTTCGTGCAAACAAAGTGTCTCTTGGTGCGTTATCATGGTATGGAAGCTGTGGATATCATTGAAACTGATGCATATGCATGATACCTCGCTCGGTATTAGAGTCATATCGGACCGAGACAAGAAATTCCTTCACTTATGCACGGTCTTCCTGGAGTATATAAGTGCTGAATCTTGAAAATAACGCCTCAGATTACAGCTACGTCTCAGTTCTCTCTGCTTATATACTCAAAGCATCTACACATTCACCTCCTTTCTCCTCACTCAGCACCAGGATGGCAGCCATCAAACCAGTCCTCCAACCTGGCCGCTACCTCGTCCAAGACATGAGCGTAACCCGCTCCTTCATCACGACGGACGAATCATTCAGCACAGATCCCACGAAACGCGTCGAGCCCGTGGTAGTCCTCCCAGCAGGCGTACTCGCTTCTACTGTGCGTCTCATATCACTTTGATTCCACAGTTTGAGGTGTATTGACTCTAACCCTCCTTACAGTGGCAGATTGAGGTCTCCACCGACCCAGACGAAGTCGGATCCGGCCATTATACCGTCAAAGTCCATGGACTACCCGTTGTCCAATCCAACGGTAGAGTCGTCGCGACTGGAGGTGGTAGCTTGTACAACCGCTGGAACATTGAAGCCCATCGTATTGGAACGGGTGAATATGGCTGGAGGTTTGTATTACTTGCATCTAGCATCTCGTCTCAAAAGGCCAAGCTACCCTCATCTAACTTAAATTCATTTGCATAGCATCGGCACTGTCCCAGGTCCTGAAGTGTTCTACTGGTCGGTCAGCTTCGATCCACACGCCTACGATGAGCACGGACACCGATGTGTACGTGCTACTTTAAGATTAAGAAGAATCTAAAACTCATTCTTCATGTCATTTTGATTATGTTTAGGTCGTTCTTGCAGCTGTTCCTCGTCCTACCCTGAAACAGCTATTCGTTTTCACACCTCTGGAGAAAGAGACGGAGATTATCATCCAGAATGGCGATGAGAATCCCGCTTAAGTCTCTTTTTGTCCAAGGTATCTTTGCTAGGCCAAACCATCGTTCCAGCGAACGCAGAATACGTATATACGTAGCATTCTGGATTTCGAGCAGTCTTCTACTATACCACATTTACGTCGCAGTATGTTGAATGCCGCAATCACCGAATCCTGACCATTAGTACACAGTGTGACTTGCCAGTATTGATTTCCTAGGTCGATTAACACCTGTTGAGGCTCCCATCGTCCGAAATTTCCTTACGCAATTGTCCGATGAATAATATTGTGCATACGACGGCTTTTTCGATCGTAGCCACTGACTATTGAATTGGTGTACCTATGCCACGTTTGCCTTCTCCCCAGTAACATCCGCACCCTCATCCACTTCTCCTTCGTCTCCACCGTCCACAGCTAGCGCAGCAAACATTCCTCCACTCCCAACCTCGCCATCTTCCTCCTCGAATTCAAGATAATCGTCATCGTCATCTTCATCCTCTTCATGCGACTCCATCTCAGTTCCGCTACTCTCTTCCTCGCCATTCACAGCCGGTCTCTCCTTGGTTTCTTCATACTTCTCCCCTATCCAGATCCCTTTGCCCTCTCTTCCGCTCAGAGAGTCTTCCGCGGTGGCGGTGGGAGGCCAGAATCCCCACCTGACCTTGCCCTCCGCCAGAGCCCTCATCATCCCATCGGAGGCACGAGTCATGTCCGGCCAACTACTCTTTGCCGTCGTGTAGCCACGATCTTTAGCTCTGCGTTCGATCAGGAGGCCTGCTGTCCATTTGATTGGTAGAGGTTGTTGCTGGCTCGCTGTCCCGGTCACAGTGTGCGCAGGAACAGTGGAGTGGTCTGTTGGGGGTTGCAAGGGTGCAGACTTCTCGTGGCTGGATACTGGCCGTCCCTGCTCACTTTCAGGCGCTGCGTTCGTCGAGGTTTCCGTTGGAGCAGCTGGCTTCACTCGCCAAGTCCGTTTGTCAACCACAACCACCTCCGGCTCGTGTGCCGGTGGAGGAATACGAAAGATGTCTTCAACCGGCAGAAGTTTCGAGGCGAAGTGGATACAAGCCATCAAAGATGGAATTTGGGAGATAGGGATGATGCCTGCTAGAGCCTGAGGGACACGATAAATTAGCTGGATTATGTATCCTGAAGAAAATGTCGACCCACCTGCAACTCGAGTCTGACCAAGCTTGGACAAACCAAGCCTGGGCAATCAATCAGACGGACGTGTTTGCCCCAGAAGATGGTTTGGAAGTGTTTAGTCTAATCGCTCAGGTAAGCCGTTTTTTCAATCCTGTAAGATGAACAAAAGCTAAAAGGTCTCACCTTGCCAGGTGCCCGACTAGCCCGGACCTTTGTCGTTCCGAACAGAGCATTGAGCAAAGATGACTTCCCAACGTTCGGCTGGCCGAGGATACCGATGCTGAGAGGTTCATTCTCCGGGTCGTGAGGATGGGCTGGGTCTGCTATCGCGGGAGGCTGGTCATGTTCTTGTTCGTGACTCGCTGCGTCCCCTTTGCCTCCTTCCTCTGCTTCGGATTTGACGAGGCCCGACGATGTAGCAGCGGAATGAGCTTTGTCATATGTCCATGTGTTCGAGTGATGGGGATCCTTCAAGCTCTCCCAGTCGACTTCCTTGCGAACATTCGGCTTCCAATTGTTCAGCGATTCCGGATCAGATCCTACGTCTTGCGGTGGGCTAAGGAGACGGGCATGAGCTCGTTGGATTGCTGCGATGAGATCATCCAAAGCGTGAGGAGGTAGTGATGGGACGAGTTTGGTTTTGCCTATGACGGCAGTGACAGCGATTAATAAGATATCAGAGTAGGACTGAGAGAAGGTTTAACTCACGATCATACAGTGCTTCAGTATCGTAACTGACAACACCGACCACCTCTACATCTTGCTCCCAATATTCTCTCGCCCATGCCTTCCAACCGACTAAGGCGGCCGGATCCACGAGATCCGCCTTGGTCAACACCAAGACAACCTCTCTCCGAGGTTGAAGAGATTGAATGTAGCTCTTCAATGATGGTGGAACATGGATGGGTGGACAGCGAGAGTCGAGAAGGAGAAGGATGATTTGCGAAGATTCAGTCACTCGCCATCTAGCGTAACGCTGTCAATATTACCGCCGGTATTCGTCGATAGGTTTTATCGCACTTACAGCTGCCTCCAGACTTCAAGATTCGTCTCAAACCAACTCGGACTCCTCAGTTCGTCTCCTCCTTCCACCCAAGCTCGGACGACTGCCTCAGTATCCTCTCTCCACTGACTAAACATAGCCTCCTCATTCTTCTCCAGCTCCTGCTTACTCTGACCTTGCTTGAAGCCAGGTCGTTTCGGCACGCTCAAGCTTGACCCGTCCTCCGGTACAGGCAGAAAAGCATCGAAATTGAAGACTGCCTGTTCCGCAGGAATAGGTCGTTGTAGCGTATCGTTCCAAGCATCGAGACGGCTCTGCTCGATATAATGGTCAGTCAAAGCGATGAATCTCGACTGGAGCTTGGCAGCCTCCTGTGCCACAGTGAGATCAGATTTGGCGAGATGAGCTTTGGAGAACTTGGAGAAGGCGTGGTAGCCTTTGGGCAGCTCGATCTCGCCGCGCTTCTCAGCGCGTTTCGCGTGAAGATACGCTCGTTTCTGTTTGGCGGAGAAGGCGACTTTACGAGGCATCGGGGAGGGTGTTTAGTTTGGCGGGTGTTGTGATGAAGGTTTCGGTAAAGGTAATTAGTGGGTAATGAAAGAGGCGCGAATGCGATGGTGTAGTAAGTTTGGAATTGTCCAACTTAGGCTCGCGAACCATCCTCTATATACTTCGTACCTCGCCATAAAGTTCGACTGCTCATGGCAAATTCCGGAGGTTCAGTCAAGTCACCACAATCGCCGTGACTCCGGCGTGGGGCACGGTCCCGCCGGTGCCGAATGACTTGTCCTAAAGTGCAAACCAAGCTGGGACCTAGCCTCTACAAGGGCCATATGAGACGAGTTCCTTTGAGTCGCCTTCATTTCGGCATCCCCATTGCCAGCGAGGAGAATGAAGTGAGTTTCCGTTGAATCTTCTTCCGGTGTCACGGTTCCGATCGAGTCAAGAATCCATACTTAATTGAGTGAGCGTTCCTGTTGGCCAAAAGGCCTGAGCCCCGAGAAATGTGAGGTATGTAGGGAAGAGGCTAAAAACCGGTTTGCGCATAAGCTAATCGTTCAGTCTGAGCATAGAGTTGTCCGAGTCATTTTGTACCACGGCGACGTACTGATCGGATCAACGCGTGTACATCAAACCCCGACCATAATTACCGGAAAGGGAAGGTATATCGACGCTACACCGGCCGATCACTAGGTGGATGTGCCAGTAACGACCCCACTAGCTTATGAGTACTTAATCACATCCTAGACACCATCTATGCTCATTTTATGTGCACACTGTTGCTTCCCATCTTGGATTCATGGCGAAGATAAGTAAAAGTGGAGGTCGTGGTGGCTTGGCATGCGCCCGAGAGGACTATGAGGCCATCTTACAAGAGGTCATTTCAGCGAACCATAACTTAGGATGTCCTAAACTAGCTCTGAGTAACGTTAACAATAACGTTCATGAGTGGTATTGTTAAGGCTACTCAGTAGTACTAATTGCAGGTGTTTTACCGGCTTTTTGACAGGCTATGCAGAACACGGTGTAGCCCACGCTTTTTCAAAGCATATGAAGACTCATTATGAAACCTTTGTCGATTGTCTTCCGCTGGAAGTTGTTCGATAGAGGTGCAAAAGTTCGGGACAAACAACTTGAAGAGCCGCTGGACTTGCCGGCCGCCGGCACGAGAGATACCCCAGGCGCTTGCCAGTCGCTTCGACCCTTCCTCGACCATCACCACCACCACCAATCGACACAATCTTGCTCGCTCAGCTGTGTGACTAAAACTATTATCATGAGCCTTACCTGTGTACATATAAGCTTGCCTTGGTGAAGCAACTGTCCAGACTCGGATGGAACAACTGACCTTCCGATATTGACGACCGGCTGCTAGATGAGGACCTAGGGTTCAACGTTCGCCATTGATCAGTTCCGTTTACCAGCGGGTCTGGGTTAAGGGTATGTATGTATGGTATGGGATAGGTAGGCTACGCATAGGGTGGCGGACGGAAACTACAATGTGAGAAAGCATCTGGTACGTCTGCTGTAAATCACTCGGGAGGCGAGACCCTCAGCTTACGTATCCATATAGCCCGTCTAGCTATGGTACAGTCGGAAGGCCATCGAAGTCTCATGTGACTCAACTCTACGGTGTACGGGAACGCTCATAGCTCTTCCATCCCATATCGCCTCGTCGATGGAAAACCAGACACGGTTGCGCTTACCTAGTCCTTGAGGATCAGGTTCGTCGCACATTACGCCGCTGCCGGCTTTCCCAGAACGTATGCGCTTGGGAGTCTCTGAGTCACCTTGGCGGGATACGCGAGGTTACTCTTGACGATGTGCATCTTTCGTCCACTGTCTCAGCATTAGCTAGGCGTAGTGCGATCATTAAGGTTGTCATTCGGCTGGCTTTTTCAGTTCTCCATTCATGTTCGATGTTTGGGTCAGGACTAGTATGGGCAACAGAGAACGTTGTAGCAGGTGTACGCGGTAGTAGTAACCTGGCCAGCCTGACCATCAGAACAATCTGTTCTGTTATCTTGTATGACGGTCGCTATGTGTTTCACTGCTTGTATGATAATCATACCTGTGAATTGCGAATATTACGACAAATCGTAGCCAGCTATATGTTGCGTCTCTCGATGATCGTCTTCTCTCTCCTGTGTACCCTGAACATCAAAGACTCTACTCTACCATAATAAATCTTCGTTCCGTTGTGTTGATCTGTCTACTGGCTTCTGTGACGCTGTAAAAGCTGATCATTCTTAAGATATACCATGAACTAATCCCATGACTTAGATGCGCCTCTGGATGGCCGTCTTTTTCCTTAGCTGCCATAACACACTTCGCCTAGGAGTGCCACTGTTTTGTATCCGAGGTTCAGCGAATGAGTATGCGGATTTACTCAGGGACTGCTCGTACGTCAATATTACAAACGGGCTACACATAGGCCGACTAGCCATTCCGCCACGTCCCCGACCATCATCTTTTTTCCTCTCTCGTCGCCGTCAACTTAAACCACAGCAAACAAATTACCACCAATATGAGCGCACAAACTCTGGACGCGGCCACTATATCTTGCAAAGGTCATCTGGTTGGGCCTTACCTAAACCACATCTGCCTTGTGGCTTCTCTCAGCCATGGACTGCGTAACTATATCAATATTCGCCTCTACTCGAACAACCGCCGTAGGAACTCCACAGCCACACTCAGCACTCCGCCGCGGCCAGCTCTACACACTGTGTTACGGTTTCAAGCCATCGTACTACTATCGTTCATAGGCGGGAATGTCGGACTACTTCGTCTCACAGTCCTTGGTGCCAGCAGAACCTGATGAAACTGAACAAGGAGTGTCATCAAATAGCGCAGATGGTATGGACGGCACTTCAGATAGATCGAGGAATACGGCTCCAATGACACTGGTGCGTTCGTCTCAGTGTCTTCGTTGAGTCTAATTACGTCCTGACTATAACGTTTGTGATGATGGTAGGTTGGATCTCCCTCAAACAACGTACCCACCCTCTCGAACAGTAGTGGGCCTATCATACATGTCTCGAATACCTTCCATCTGAACGCCAACCTTGACTTTTACCCGCCTGACCTTGTTTTAGTCTCTTCGGACATGGTATTCTTTGTCGTACACTACTGTAGGCTCGTGGAGGCCTCTCACAACAACTTCGGAGGTTTGCTTGTCTCAGACCAACAGGCTACGGAAAAAGAACCCCTCATATTCAGCATACCTCGACCCTCAGACGTCTTGAACGTCATCCTACACTGCATTTATGGGATTCCTTGCGACCACTACCACCCAACCTTCGAATGTCTAGCAGCTTCCTTACTAGCTCTCCAGGAACATGGCCTTTCACTTCCTCGCTACCTTTCGCGCGGCACCCCTCTATACAATACCTTGCTCAACTACGCCCCACTTCGACCTATCGACACTTACGCACTCGCCGCTTCTCACGAGCTAGAAGATCTTGCTGTCGCAGCATCCTCGTACACGTTGCATATCAAAGTGTACGATCTTCCTCGGAACGTCACTGACAAGATGGGAACATGGTACCTACAACGGCTACACCGCCTGCACGCGTCACGTATGGAGGGTCTGAAGGCTCTGTTGGAAGAGAGGATCTTCCCCCATGTGGAGAAACCGTATTGCTCGGCTGAAGAAAGAAAAGTCGTGAGTCGCGCGTATCATTTGGCGGGCGCGCGGATTTACTACGACGCGACACCTGGTTAGTCATCTTCGTTCGATGGAGCCATCACACGATTAACGTCTATATTTGATCAGCGATATCGCGACCAGGAATTGAGATAGTCATGCAGGATCTTATCGCGGCAGTAGCTTGTCCTGACTGCAAAGAGTCGTTGAAGGCGCATGTGGAGGAGATCGTTGTGAGATGGATGCTGTTCCAGGTAAAGCCTCATTCCCTACGATTCTTGAGCGTGCGCGAGCAATAAACGCTTATTATATTGCTACTTCAGCACACGATATAACATGAGCAAAATGGACAGCAGGACGCGCTACTGGGTGCTTGTGCCATGTCAACTGGCCGGCTCCGATGTCCAGCCTCGTAAAGTTTCGACGCACAATCTATAGTATTTGGACGTGTCACCGTGACGGTGTTTGCAGTATCACAAAAAGCTTGTAAAGGCCACCGTAATGGCGGACACGTCGGTAGGTATTACTATTCGAAGGCAAAAAAACGATGGCGTCGAGTTCATGTCCATTGCCTTTTTAGTCAATTTCTGTTCTCCATCGGTCCTCCCGAGTTTCAAATCGTCTCTCACTGTTGAAGTCCAAAACGTCGGGTTTAGTCGGTTTTTCTCTAATAGAACAATGCCATAGCCAATGTATATCTATGCAATGACCTCCAAGCTACTACTACTACCACGACTACTAAGTTTGTTTTCGTCCACACAACCCTCCAAGACGTAATGCGAATGTCCAACATCGCAGATAACAATATAGGCATAAAGCTAAGCCCGATACACTCCATCCATGCACGCGAGACGTGGTCACCTATTACTAGTCATTCGTCAACTTTGACAAGGTAAACTTCAAAAGAACGTCCATCATCATTCCCGGAATTGCGCCATTCTCTTTCGAAGAGTCCTCCAGCCATCCTTCATATTGTAAATCCCAGTGAAGGAACCCAGCTGTTGATAAGGTAGTAATGCAACGGGAAGCAAGGCGTTCTGAGAGATCCGGGTCAACGTGTGACCCCGTTTCTTGAGGGCTGCGTGCATTAAGTCCATGAGGATCACATACCCCATTTGCCGCTGATACGAGTGCGAGAATGGTTTGTGAGATCGAGGAAAACAATCTGTGCCACGCGTCAGGGCCAGCTTCACCGGGAGTCTGACCAACAGCGAGAAAGAGGCAAATTGCCGTGTAGCAGATGCTGAGGGCCAAATTTGTGTTGACAGCCTGCGATAACTGTACTGAGATGACCGATGCCAGGTTCTCGAAGGATGCTCGTGATAACGGCTCTAAAGTAGGGGAGCAAACCGACTTAGTAGATGGACTATAAAGAGTATGTCACGTTGCAAACCCACCGCGAGGGGTATTCTGCATTTTGAACGACAGTAGAGGCAAATGGAACTCGGCCGCGTTGGCAAGAATTGCGTCCACTAACGCGGCTGTAGACCCTGTGTCCTGTAATGCGAGCATTGTCATTTCCTGGAAATCTCGCCACACTTCTATCACATGACCGTGTGCTGTAGGTCCATCGCGGAAAGAACCTTGGCCCATCAAGCGAATGGTCGTGTCAAGTAGTACTGCGAATTCGGGGCTGCTTTCGGGAAGGAGGTCCTTTGTGTGGCGTAAACCTGATGAAACAAGGTTGACCAGGTATTGAACTGATGTTCCGCGGAAGTCGCTAGATACTCCAGCAGGGAAGTTCCACGTTCGCCAATTGAACTTAATTGGAGGTTGGGACTCCAGCGGAAGTAAATATTCTTCTACGTTCAATTGTATGCCCTCGAACCAGTATTTTCCTGAAATGTAATCCAGCCCGATGGCCTCAATAAGCTGCGTCATGGAGACTATGAAGTCCATCACACCAGAGAGACGTGACCCTGTAGATTGAATCCATTCAGAAGTAGAAGTATGGGCGCATACCATCCTCATGTAGTCGGAGCAGAGGAGCGGACCGTAATGGGAATCAGATAGATAAAACAGGAGGAAGGAGTTGAGGGGTGTCGGGAGTTGCTGAAGGAATGGCGAGCCACTGGATAATATAATTGCAAACGCACAGAGTGTCATTGCACTGTCTGCGCTGGAGTCATCCCAGACCGGACCATCCAAAGGCATTATCTTCTGATATGACCCTCGGATTTCATCGGCATGGTTTGCGAGAATCTCGAGTAGACCCCTCTTTGTCTGTGGTCGTATGGAACACAAAGGGAAGATTGTGCTCAGAGGCCAATTCGGCAGTGTGCGTTCAGATTGGGCCAGCGTCGGCACTCGATGTGAGAGAATCTGGAGAAGAAATGCGACTACATCTTGCCATCGAGGATTAATATAATGAAGCGCCTCTGCGACGGTCGTGATGAGCAGGTCGTCGTCCGCCTGAATAGCATCCACAGAAACCAGAATATCCATGTCATGACTTGCGTCAGCCACGAGCGCTAGCTCATCAGGAATCTCCAGGGGATAGACGACACGGCGATATATGTTCGAGAGGTAGCGAAACCGGGGTAGATGCGCAACCACAGCATGAGCTGCATATAGATGGAGCTGTTTGGTAACCTTCAGCATCATACGTTGAAGCCTTGTGGCAGGTGCCTTTAGCAACACTGTCTTGTACGGGCAAAGAGGAAAGAGGATAGGGGCGATTGTAGCCGTGAAGAAGAATATAGCCCACATCAGTAAAGGTGCGAAGCGCGCTGACGCGCGCTGAAATGCGTGCGTAAGGGCAATACAGGCCATTTCAGCATTATAAGTGGCATAAGGCGTAAGGGCACCCAATTTTGGCCTCAGACATCACACATAGCGCTCGTTCATGAGTTCTCAGTAATGCCAAACTCTCAGGAGTGCTCAGTGTTATATTTTGCATTCAGCGGTCATGTATATCAGGGGGTTCAGTAGCTACAGCGTGTACATAGTAAAAAGCGTGCAATATACGGGAATAGATTGATTATCAAGCAGAACAGTGCAGCTGCTTCGCCGGCTGGTTATTCTTACTGATCGTCGTCGTCCCAATCCACTGGCGAGCTGGGAACATGGATGACAGCGGCACCACCATAATCCTCCTCATCGTCGGTCTTTTGATCCCAGGTGTTCTCCTGCTGATCAATAAACTCGTTCGCCTTGTCAACGAGAGTGTGGAAACGTCGCGTCTTGCGTCCCTCCATGAGATTAACACGAACTGACTTTGCGTGCGCACGCCAGATGCCCAGACGACGAGCATTGCCGTTGCGCAGCTCGTCCCCAGAGAATGGCGGAGGCGCCTGGTAGGAACCAGACTCATACGCCAGAAATGCACGGTGAGCCTATTAATTATCGCGCGTAAGCTCGAGTATCAAAGATGAGGTTGAATCTAGGTGATGCTAGTACTTACTGCGCAAATAGACATCGTCAGCGCGCCCTCCGGGAGGCCCTTCGATACCAGATTGAGGCGTGTGATGACAGGATCGTTCGCGATATCGAGCTCGCCCAGAATTGACCGGTCAACCATCTTGAGGTGCTCTGCGAGCACGATGAGTACACATGGCGATGAGAACGCCTCCTGCCGAGCCAGTAAATGAGAGTGAATTCGAAGCCATTATAGCAGTAGAGGTATGGAATATATTTACTTACCGGCTTCTCAGTGTCTATGCTCGACCAATACAACTCGCCTCGATCAGCCCGCAACGCCTCCTTCACCTCCTTCCGAATATCCTCTGCTGGTTTCTTGCCCATGCGTAGCTTGACATACTGAATAGCTGTTCTTCCCATCCTCGCTCGAACATTCAGCAGGAAAAACCTCCCTTGCTAATGAGATTTAATCTAGAACTAGCCGCACTAGCGACACTATTCGTTACTATTCTTATCCTAGCAAAGTACTAAAGCCCGTACTCCCTATTTATCCACTAATTCAAGCAGTAGATCTCAACATAAGGTATGGCATGTCCGTTGATAAGTGAAACAATGCGCCAACTGGAAGGATCACGATGGGTATATTCAGAGTACAATAGTGAGGACAGACCTTAGATATACAATATCCCTGCTGCATCTTTCGCAATATCAGCAGAAATACGTAGTCTACCAATTGCCCATGAGATAGAGTAATGACACATTGTTGTCGCCGTCGCCATTACTAATGGCGATGGCGACAACAATGGCGATGAGAAGACGGGGGCTCGCAGCAATCATTGACTTATCGCCATTGTCGTCTTGTGCGATGTGTATCGGTGGATGGGTACGCTTAGGTGCAGTTGGGGTGATGTAGCTGCAATTGTCGCTGTACTGTCGTCGGCAGTCGTCAACATGCATGTACGTGTCGCGCTTGTCGTCCGTGTCCTCGCCAGGCGAGAGGACCTGCGAAAACTTCAGGTTGGTTTTTAGGTAACAACTTGACCAGGCATCGTACCTGTCATTCTCTGCAAGTTATGCTTATCTATATAAAGCACGCACACTCGATAGTGCGTCATTGTGTCCGAGGAAGTGGCCGTGGATCGCGCGGAGGCGAACAGAATCATAGCAGCGAAAATGAATGCCAGTGGATGTCGACGACAGGATCTTTGTGTTCACACATTTTCGCAGGCACTCACGTGCTAGTGTGTAAAATGCATGTTTATTAAAGATATCTACGATGGAGATATTATCAGTCAAAAGGCACTTCGTCGAGAACTTCAAGGTACTACTTTACTAAGGTTGAAGTGCGTCCCAGTAGCGTGTGAGATGTCCAGTAGCTAAAGATAAAGTAGAAGAGTGATAGACCAGACAGGGAGAAGCGATGGAACTAGCAGCTGTCAAGTTAGTGGGGGATGGTCAACAATCGAAGACACTAGCTCAGACTCCGTTTCGTCGCGTGATGTAGGCGCTGGAAAGAACTGCCTTATCGGGAAGTACAATCTGGCGCTTTTCTAAGCCCGTTCACCTCCACAACTCTCATCCGGTACCCTTCGCCCTACCACCACCACCTCCCCCTCCGACGCAACTGGATGATGTTCATTTTTTATACTCCCATTACAGCTCTTTCTCGTTCTTACTCTACACAAGGCTCGTGCTCAACACGCATGCTTGAGAAACGAGCGGACGTACCTCGACCGGCGCAGTCTCACCTACCTGTTCGTCCGCAATGGCAGGCTCGTGCATTAGGGCGTACTGTGTGAGTGTGAAAGTTCTCAACCTCATTTATTACTCTCATCATACTCTCTACACGTGCTGCATTGGCTAGCGTGAACGCCTTGCCCAAGCCCGACTATATGCCTACGGTACGCCTTTCGCTCCTTCCTCCCACCGGAACACCTCTCCTCTGCCTGACACCCGAAATGCCCGTTGTGATGACTGTGATGACTAACACTCAATACGTTGCAGGTTTTCGGACCACACATCTGGGGTGCGCTTATGACTGTTTACCACATCCAACATCACAAGACACATGACGTAACGTCAAAGGCCCCAATGCAGAGAGGCCTAGTGAAGACGTCCATACCTAAGGAGTTGAACTTTACATAAGGGTAGTGGTGCGTACTTTCTTATTCCTCTCTTCAAGATTTTCTGCATTCGCCTGTCCTCCCTTCTCTATTTTCTCTTCTCGTCTTCCCTACCTCCTTTTTCGCTTTGTGCCTTCGCTACCCTTTCTTAACTCTCCCTCCTCTTTCCCCTCCCATTGGTCTCCGACTCCGACTCCTGCTCGTTGACTCACTTCCGCTGTATCAAGGCTCGTGCTATAATAGGCAAGACTGCAACCACCGGTAATCCCTCTTCATTCATATAGCCCATGTCGCTGCCGTATACCACAATAAAGGAAGCTCCCGGTGGCTCAGGTGAAAGGACGAGGGGACTTCGGCTTAATGTCGCAATCAGGTGCGGCTGTTAGTTTCATTTTGCTGTATTAATTGTTGACAATGTTCCCTGGTGTAGCTTCCCGCAGCTCTGGCCGTCGAGTTCACTCCTCGGTAAGTCTGTGTTTCCATGTCGAATCCTAAGTCCCCTCCCCTTTTGTCCCCTCTACCCAGAACACCGCATTCCAGGCACGGTTTTCTCGCCGCCGCTGCCTCATCGTGTTTCACCCTGCGCCCTTCACTCCTTTGATCTGCATCTCCTGTACCACATAGTATACCTTTAATATCAATATCAAACTCGAATTTGGTTCTAATCTGG
This sequence comes from Irpex sp. Y119-03, assembly GCA_037042295.1. Taxonomy (NCBI): domain Eukaryota; kingdom Fungi; phylum Basidiomycota; class Agaricomycetes; order Polyporales; family Irpicaceae; genus Irpex; species Irpex sp. Y119-03. The sequence continues at coordinate 32,108 of JAXQKB010000145.1, read as the reverse complement.
TGTGATTAATGCACTATGCGGTGGCTATGGGGATTTGTTTACCACTCTATAAGTCACATTTCATACTTTATAAACACTCATTACTGATCATTAGTGCTGCACTAGCTCGGCTAGCCCAGTATACCTTTCTTTTTCATTCACATTCGAACTAATTTTACTAATGCGCTATTTTTGATAAATAGCATGAATACAATCCTCTTTAGGTACGCATTAGGGTGGGAGGTTTTCCCTGCTGTTGGAGACACCAAGACGGGCCTAACAGTGAGAGTAAGTAACGCGGTCCATTTTTGTCTCGCTCACAAAACATAGATTCATACCTTCTGGTAGATCTGATCCGATTTCGACTGCGCTGTATAGTGCTTCTCAGCGAAGAGGTGGTCCATGATCTTGTGGAAAAGCCACCAGAAGACATCGTTTGGAGGCTGGCCTCTCAACTTGTCATTGTAGTCGAGCTCCCACGGCCAAGCCTGTAACCCGAAAAAGTGAACGAGAGTGGGTATGATGGATCCAGTGCTCTCGTCGAGCTCTACTCTAGCAAACTCGGGCATGTTCCTCAGCGCCTTTGACTTCTCAGGGTCGGGTTCACTCCGCGATGCGCGGGGTTTCTTCAAGTTCGACGGGCCCGCGGCCGTAGTTGTGAAAGTCTTTGCTTGACTGCGAGGATCGTCAACCAGAGTCATCTGACAAGTATACGTAGGTCAGTGCAGTATCTCTGGCAGAGCGAATGTGATACTGACCTGCTTGCGATTTCTCTTACCGTGGCCAGGTTTTGGAGTCATCACTCCGATGTCGTCAAAGCCAGCAACCGCTTCGACGATCTGCTGAGCAGCATGGCGCTCTCGCTGCTCCCTTTGGTCTTCAGGTGTGTCAAGAGGTTCGGTATGTGGTACCTGCTGTCTGCCACGTCGCCAGTCTTGACTGATGCCCGATACTGTCGCTATTTGCTTTGCGCTAGGTGCTCCGTGGCGACTCCTAGATCAAGAAACACGGGTGTTGTAAGTCTCAATGGAACGAGCTACAACAGTCCATACGTACAAGCTGGTAGAGGCAGCCCCGTGTAACGTACTCGAAGGACGAATCCCTTTGTTTCCCTGGGAAGTGCGTGCATTGTCGATGTCAGACCAAAGCGCACGAGAACGTTGCTCGCGCTTGTCTTTCTCACTGATCTGCGGCTGCCAAATGAAGTAGGTTTGATGAAACGGTGGGAATATTGAATAAATGAGATACTAACCTTGGACTTTGGGGCCTGTTTCTTCGGACCAGCTCCTCCCACTTGCACGTCGTGCCTCATCTCTCCCTTTGGATCCTCGTCACCGCTGTCTACACCATGTCTTCCATATTCACCACCCAGTAAGTCATCGCCATCCTCAGAGTGAAGGGCTACCTGGCTAATCTGATGCTGAAGCTCGTCGGGTAGGTCACTGAGATCAGATCCGTAAAGACTGTCCTCGCCGGCTTGCCCTCCACGACGTTTATCGAGGAGCGCGGCAACAGCAATAACACCCTCGCGCTCTCGATGCGTCTTTTCACGTTGGTCTTTCTCTTTGGCATCAATCTTGGCCTGCTTGCCTGCTTTTCTGGCGGCCGCTACCTCAGCAATGTCGCTTTGTCGACGCTTCTCTAGGCCAACAGCCTTAGCGGGATGAGGATTGTTGGTGGTGCGAGTTCCGTAGGCCGCCCGATGACTCGAAGATGTTGAGTCTACATCCGGAGTGGTGTCGACCTCGTGAAGGTGAGCTCCCGTGTCTGGGTGTGGCGGTTGAGTGGTGAGCTGGATATTTGAACGCTTCGCAGGTGGTTTGCTTGTCGTTGTGCTGCCTCTCTTGCGTTTAGTCTTCGCTGCTGAATCTCCGCTGTCGTTTGTAGCCTTCTCTGTTTCAAGAGCAGCATTTGACGTCGTTTCCTGCATGGTGGACCGCCTCGTGCGTGGACCCCTACTTGCCATGTTTGAGTCTGGCAACGCCGGATGGGAGAATAGAATGTCGAAGCACGATACAGTTGGGATTGGGGGAGGCTGACGTGGCTTTGCAACTGGGTGAGTCAGCAAAGTCGCTTTCTTTGGCACAACCAAACAAACCGCCTCTGACCTGCCATTTCGCCCTCTCCGACACTTGCAGCACCACATCACGCCGAATCTCAGCATCCACTGGCACAATGGCAATCACCTGCACAACCTGCAGCCCCAGCAGGACATTTTCGACCCGCAGTGCATACAACACACATTGCAAACGGCACCATTCTCGTCGCACTGTTAACCAGCCGCGCTCGACCTTTCGCTATCATCCACGTCTAAACGGTAAGCTGAGAAGCTCCATTATATTTGTGTCCTTACTAACGCTATCATCACATACCCATCAGGCCGCCCTTGTGCAAGGGATGGTCAATTCCTTCCCAGGAACGCTCCAGTTCCCCCCCGCGACAACACTCATGACTGGACGCCGTTTGCTAGTCGTTCTGCCTTTGAGCTTGCGGAACTGATCTTCGAAAGAGAGGAGATGTCAAAGGGTAGGGCCGACGATCTTCTTAAGATATGGACGGCGCATCAAATTGAGATGGGGCACTTTACCGACGCTCCCTATCACGATTACAACGACTTAACCGACACGATCGACGCAATCGAGCTTGGCGATGCACCTTGGGAGGCCTTCACTGTACGCTACGGTGGTCCCCTCAACAACACCTCACCAGCTTGGAAACGAGAAATCTACACCATTTATGCCCGCAACACTCTGGTTGTTATGCGTTCAATTCTCGCCAACTCCGATTATGATGGGTCTTTTGAATACAGCCCTTACCGAGAGTACATAGGACCTGAAGCTCGCCGCTGGAGCAATCTCATGTCCGGAGATTGGGCATGGGATAAGGCGGTATGTGCTTCTTCAGTTCTTTCAAGTCTCTGTCTTCCACTAACACACTACTTTAGACGGAAATCGCCAAGAATCCCGCTATGCAGGGAGCGATGCTCTGTCCTGTTATTTCTGGCGCTGATAAGACGACCGTCTCCATCGCTACTGGTCAGACGGAATATCATCCTGTCTACGCATCCTGCGGCAATCTCAAGAACCCTATGCGGCGCGCCCACCGTGAGGGAGTTGTACCGGTCGCCTTTCTTGCGATTCCTAAAGGTTTGTTCTGGTGCCCTATGTAGTAAACACAGAGTAACCGCTGATCAATACTTTAAGGAACACGAGAGTACGATGACGACGACGAATTCCGACTATTTCGAAAGCAACTCTATCATACATCCCTCGCTCAGGTGTTCGCTCCCCTCAAGCCAGGTATGACAATACCGGAAATTATGCAATGTCCCGATGGGCATTTTCGTAAGGTTGTTTTTGAGCTTGGGCCCTTTATCGCGGATTATCCCGAGCAGGTTATGCTTGCAGGGATTGTACAAGGCTGGTGTCCGAAGTAAGTAGGGCTGACACATACTCTTCAGAATACATATACTAATGTGTGTTGATCTCGTCAGATGTCTGTCACCCAGCGCAGATCTCCAAGAAAGCGATGAGCCCCGTTTCCGGGAGCTAACAGAGACTATGTTGCAGTACTTTGACGACGATCGACTGTGGGAGACATTCGGAATGGACGCAGGTGTTATAGTAAGCCACGTTCAATCTGTCTTCCTCTTGTACTAGACTTCCTAACGCCGATATGCCGTATAGCCATACACAGCTCACTTCCCGCGAGCAGATATCCACGAGCTCCTGTCACCCGATATATTACATCAACTCGTCAAAGGAACTTTCAAGGATCATCTCGTTACGTGGGTGGAAGTCTACATCACTACTACAAGACCTGCGCGTGAGGCGAAGAAAGTTCTTGATGATATTGACCGCCGGTGAGTTATACTCAATCATTCTCTGTGCTTCCTGGACTGATCATTGAAAATCGATAGTATTGCCTCGGTACCACCCTTCCCAGGTCTCCGTCGCTTTCCCGAGGGCCGACGATTCAAGCAATGGACGGGAAACGACTCAAAGGCACTAATGAAGGTTCGTTTTGTGTATTAAAACAGCCAAAATTTGTCTTTTGACACTAATATACCTCGTACATCAGGTGTTTCTTCCAGCTATCGTTGGATATGTCCCCGATAGGATGGTTGCAGCTATCCGCGCATTTCTCGACTTCTGCTATCTGGCGCGGCAGCCCTTTCACACTCGCAAAACCCTTGACGACATGAATCATGCGCTCGCCGAATTCCGTACCCTCAGAACGATCTTTCAAGAGGTAGGGGTGCGTCCAGACGGATTCGCGTTACCACGTCAGCACTCCCTTGTACACTATGTGCGTAGCATCGAGCTCTTCGGGTCTCCGAACGGATTATGCTCCTCCATCACCGAATCCCGACACATCACGGCCGTGAAGAGACCATGGCGACGCTCAAATCGCCACAACCCCCTTCTGCAGATGCTCCGAACAAACTCCCGTTTGAGCAAGCTGGCGGCCGCACGAGTTGAGTTTGGACGACGGAGGATGCTGCACGGAGATGTCCTCACAGCGGCTAAGGTAAATGCAGGAATCGTCGATGAAGAGTTGCAGAACCCACATTCAACTGTGGTGGATGACGCAAACCTCGAGGACGGTCCTATTGACGAAGATGACGCGGGAGTTTATGAGGGTCCCCGTGCAGAATACTTCTTCGAACTTGCGCATCGTGCAGGTGTGTTCGCTCGCTGTGTTTGTAGAAACTTACTGACGCTGTTCACTTTATGTAGCTGAAACTTCTGATGTAGATACCATCGCGGCGAAGCTGAACGAGCCGAAACTGCAAGAGTTGTGCCGTCGGTTTCTCTACGATCAGTTGCACCCGGACGCTCCAATGACGGGTGAAGAGGTCTCTCTACATGAGTGTCCCTACTTCTACGGCCGAGTTTCACGGTTCCATTCAGGTCGAGCTATCATCTACGCGCCGAGTGAAGATTCCGGGACCACAGGGATGCATACGGAAACTATCCGATCGCACCCGCGCTGGAGGAAAGGTCGTGCACGCTATGACACTGTGCTTGTACAAAACGGCCCCGAGGACGACGTATTAAGCGGCATGCTCGTCGGGCGTGTTCTGAGCTTTCTTTCTTTCGCTCATGAAGACGTCCATTACGACACCGCTCTACTAGAGTGGTTTTTACCCTTCGGAGAAGACCCGGACCCTGTAACAGGCATGTGGGTAGTGAGACCTGAGATGCGCCGTGGGCGAAGGCATGTCAGTCTTGTGCACACCGATAGTATAGTACGTGGGTGCCATTTAATCGGAATGTATGGGAAACACCAGTTGCCCAAGGATTTTCATTTTTCATTTTCGCTCGACGCCTTCCAGGCCTTTTATCTCAATCACTACATAGACTATCATGCCCATCAGTACATTCAATAGCTCAGCTTTGTATCGCAAATACTTCTCAGGAGCACTATATACATCTGACTCCCGGAGTCTTGGAATGCTTAGACTACTTATTCTACTTGAGCCGCTAAGGATTGCTGAAATTTCGCTCAATCACTGAGGCGCGCCATCAGTACTTTCAGCCCCCATCAGGAGTGAAAGCGCTTCGCGCTTTCACTGATGCATCCAATGACTAGAGGTAACGTCGCGTAGCCGATGCTGCGATGGATCGCTGCAGTGAAGAGGCATAGGCCAACGAAAAACAGGCCAAGAGAAAGCTGCAGTAGTAATGGAAGAGTTGCAGCGATCTCGTACACCTTCCATCCCCTGATATGTGGTTCACGGAAATGTCGGAGACGTAGCCGTGCCTGGGGGGAAGGAACTTCGACGGCAAGAAATTCGCGTAACCACTGCTTTACGAGCATGCTGATTGACGCCACAACCAAGCTGATAACGAGGCTCGTAAACCAGAGTACGTTTACCCGAATGTCATTGACGGCCGGTTGGAAAAGAGGAGGTGGAGGTGGGGAAATTTGCGACGAAATGAATGCAGTTCCATCGAAAGTATAACCTGCGGTTTGAATGGCGATGCGATCCACCGAATAGAGGAGCATGCCTGCGCGATCAGGCTGGAGAGCCGGAAATGCAACCACAATGAAGGCTGACAAGACCGCTGAGAACAGACCAGCCTCCATACAAGGTGAGTCAGGGGTGTTTTAAAGGTGACGATGAGTTGCACTTACAAAGACCAGTAGTGTATCGATATCTTCTTTACAGTCTCTGACCTTTTCCTCGTCAAAGTCTCGGACCACTCGAGCCATTCCTGACCATCCTGATGAATGTCCGCACGTACTGCTGTGCTGAGGAGCTGAGACACGCGCGCTGCCAACAAACGCGAGGACCATGAAGTAGTGGACACGACGGGTTGGAGGTCGTGGATAAGTAGGGTCGAAAGTGAATCTGTGAGAAAAGGTAACTATGGATAATCCCGCACAGCCCTGATCAATGACAGGATTCGTAAAAGGATTCGCAACAAGATGGCAATAGCGCGCCAAGCGAACAGGTGTATGAAGACGATAGTCGCTGCAGTGTCAAAGGCTTGGCACATATGAGCAGCGTCTGGCCCGAGACTACGTGAAGAAAGAGAGCAGTGTGAGTTGGATTCATGCCGAGACATCGAAGGGTTGCCAGTAAATGTACTCGTTGGCTCTCCGAACTGCATCGTTTAGCGAATATTTCGGTCATTGCAATGCGTGTCCATTTCTAAGGCCGCCTATAGCCACTGCTCCGTCTTCCTCGGTAATAGCCTTCAGTCTACGCAGTCGAAAGAAGCTGTTGTCCTCGGGAACAAATCGACCCAGCACCGCCATAAACTCGTCTGGAAACGGGCTATGCTGTTCGGAGAAGGCGTTTCGCCAGTCTTCATAAAGCCCAAAATTAGATTCTTGGAAGAAGTAGTCTTGATATGTAGTCGTAGTGAGGCAGGCGGTGGCCAACTTCTCCACTTCAGCACTTATGATTGGTATTCCAGGCCGTGATTGATCAAGTTTATGGATCGCGGTTGCGTCGCCCATGAGAGAACGAAGATATGAGACTAACGATGAAAGAAGATGACGTCCAGCGACACGACCCTCGGCACCGTGTTTGGCCGAGATGAGAAGCAGCACTACTATATGGCTTAACTTCAGAATCGTGGGTATATCCAGAGGCTGCCGCGACAGTCTCGTCTGCACAGCATCCACCAGGTTTGCGATGCATCCGTCGTCCAAAGGCTCTGTGAAGCGAAAGGATAACTGCTTGTATAATCATTTGAGAAATACAGTAGCTCACCTGCATCAGATGCATTTGCACGAGATAGCCTATACCATATGAGTTGATACCACCAACGCTCGTTCCCACTGGCCAGAAATGCGTCTAATAACACTTCAACAGACGACTGAGACTTCAGCCCAATCTCAACGAGTGCCGGGAAGAGATGAGGCACTCTCAAGCTGAATACTGTGCGCCCAAGCAGTCGAACAGCTACAACGGTCAGGCGTGCAATCAGTTCCGTCGTGGATGCTGGATGACCTCGATTAGGCAGCTGCCTCAAGCCTTCGGAGACCGCCGTTAGAAGATATTCAATGCAGCTATGGCGGAACAGCCTAGAGACGCGATCTAGCCTTGCCCAGACGTCTTCAGATAGGGCGAGCGGGTCGAGCAGCATTGGCTCAGGAGTTATAACCGATTCCATTGCGATAAGTACAATCTTCCGGTAACAGGCAGTCCCCGCAGCTACATCGAGTTCGAGGGGAGCCAATAAACTGGCTAGCACCCGAAGTTGTATGGCTGCATCTCGTATACGAGCATTCGAGGCGGATGTCGTCTTGGTTCCATTTGTGATGAGCAGCATATCGCCACAGAGCGCAGGTCCATGTTGCGGATGTGACAGATGGAAGTTTAGGAAAGAAGCGACACCGCGTGGTAGCTTTTCTGGAGTTGCAAGTAGGTCCAATGCGGAAATTGAAAGGGCGAAAGCACAGAGCGTTATCCTATCCTCTGTCTGAGATGGACGAGGCGTATCACTGTTGTGAAATACTTCGTAATAGGATCGCTGTAGTTTGTCGGAATACTTGTCCAAAACGTTGAGGACGCCCTCCACCGTCTGCATTCTGGCTGCGTTCAGAGGAAATACCTCGCCGAACGGCCACGCGGATACCGCCCGTTGAGCAACTGGGAGGCTGGGAAGACGATTCTCGAGAACTCGTAGAACGAAGGTGACTCCGTGCATCCAAGAGAGTTGGTGCATACCCCGTAGCACTTCCGCGATTGTGGTGAACAACAACTCATCGTTGGCCTGTATAGCATCGACCTCGACGAGTATATCAAGATCGGCCGCTGGTTTGGCGACGAGAGTGCGCTCGTCAGGGATACTCTGCAGTGCGAGCAGAATGGGCTCGAAGAGCGTCCAAAGCGACAATTGCCAGGTAGGGTGCATGATACCCATGTCTCCAAAGAATCGGGAAGAATAAGCAGCCCAGATTGAAAGTCCGACCTGAGAGAAGGCATGGTGAAGCCGAGAAATGGGGGCCTTCAGCAGTGTCGTTTTGTACGGACAGTGAGGGAACACTATGGGCAACGCTGTGGCGGTGAAGAAGAATAGAGCCCAGCCGATGACTAGCGGCAGAGTAGTGTATCCAATGCTGGAATGCACCGAGGCAGTAAAGTAACATAGTCCCACGAAGAAAAGACCCAAGGAAAGCTGGAGAAGTAAAGGAAGGCATGCCGCGATTTCGTAGACCTTCCAGTGTTTGATCTGTGGCTCGCGGAAGTGGCGGATTCGAAGACGTGCTTGTGGGGAAGGAACCTGAACAGCAAGGAATTCCCGTAGCCACTGCTTAACGAGCATGCCAAAGGAAGCCGTCATGAGGCTAATAATAAGACTGGCGAACCACAGGATGTTGACTCGAATATTACTGTCAGCGGGTCGGAATGGAGGGGGTATGGGAGGGAGGCTGGACGTAGCGACGAGGTTCCCGCCTGACATGTTATAGCCTGCGGTCTGTGTTGCAATTCGATCGAGGGAGTAGAGTATCATAGTTGACACGTCAGGTTGTAGGGCAGGGTAAGCAGCGACTAAGAAAGCAGAGAGCACGGCGGAGAATAGACCAGCCTGAAAATATACGAGAGAATCGGTTTTACACACTCGGATATGCTATATAATACATAAACTCACAAAGACCAGTAGGGTGTCCATGTCCTCCTTGCAGTCCCTCACTTTATCTTCGTCGAAGTCTCTCACTTCTCTAGCCATGGCCGACCATCCCGTTGGCTGTCCTGATAGGACATATTGCACGTTCGGTGATGGTTCGTGTGTCCCAGACGCCATACGGTCAGACAAGGTCTATGGATATGGACTGTCAGATCAAGAGCAGTCAGTGTCAGTAACGCTTTGCGAGCCTTGAGTGGTACAAGACAAACGTGTACGACGTACCTTGTCGAAACAGATCCTATTTCAACTCCTGTTCGTTGCTACACCGTCTTGCGATCTATTGCGAGAGAGAAAATTATCTGTGACCTCAAAGGCACGCATATGATAGTAGTGGTAGTACTGATGCAAGCGGCATCGGACTCGAGCTTGAACAGCGGTGATGGTCGCCGTTGTCAGCGTCGAACCAAGTGGTATCCATCAGAGGAGGACAAAATGAGCTGTCGAACATGCCCTGCACGTTCTGTATGCTTTTGACACAGTGACCTTGTCGATGAAAAAATGTGGAAAAAATGTGTCCCAGCGAGGATTCGAGCCTCGGTCTTCACGGATTGCGAACAAGCCACAACGTGATGATCTAACCACTAATCGACAAGGACCGAAAGTAAGGGCCAAGAGAAGGTATATGGACGTGTGACAATTGATTTCCATACCTCAAAATATTCTCGCTTGAAACCGGAGTTACACTCAAATCGCAGCTCGCTACTTCACTCAAGTAATTAAGGATCGTGTTATAAATGAGTGTGAGTACATTGTAGCATATAGTACTACGAGAAGCAAAGTCACTGCGAGCCGGAGGTGAGAAGAGATCAGATAGAGGCCCATGCTTAGAGGGATCACTGAAGCATGTCGCACAGGTTTCACGCCTCCGCAGGAGTAGGGTGTAGGATGGAGAAAGAAGACCATAAACAACATTCCCATATGACGTAGCAAACAAAAGGTCCTTGACTAGCGAGAGAAAATAAGTAGTCGAACTTCTAAGCACCTCTCCAGCTCAAGCCAAGAACAGCCCGAGAGCAGCAGCACCAGCAGCGACAACTCCAGCAGCCGAGTTCTTCATGACAGCGCCAGACTTCTGGGTGCCTCCTGTAGCGGAGGGTGAGCTGGCACTGCCACTGGCCGTGGCGCTACCACTGGGAGAAGAGCCGGACGTGGAGGCACCAGGGGGAAGAGCAGTGGTGGCGGGGTATGCAGCACCGGCGGCTTTGATCTCGAAGGGCTGGGAGGTAGCGTAGATCTATAGCAAGCACAGTCAGCGCCAGGAAAATCAGGGGGAAGACACGACAAGACGCACATCTGTAGAGTTGAGAGTGTTGACAAATTGAATGATATAGCCAGTGCCAGCGGGGGCGGCCTGCTGGTCGGGGGTGATCTCCTTCGAGCAGTCGAAGTTGCTTTCAATAGAGATGATGGTCAGATTGGGCCACTTAGTCGGATCCTGGTTAGCAAGGCTATTATGATGGTTGGTCAGTCTATTTCGGTGGGGCATTGCGCAGTTGCTACGTACACGACAGAGAAGTTTGAGAAGGGGCTGGTCTGGCAAGTCCAAGAGACGACGTTGATCGAGGAGGCGACTTTAAGAATTGTGAGCTTTCCGCTGTAGCGAAAACATGCGAAGTGGATACGTACCCCACCAAAGGTCGGAACCACCAGGCGAGTAGATCGTCAAGCCCGAGGAGCTGGAGTTATCCTGGGCTGTTGCACCAGCAAAAAGGCTGGCAACGGATGCGGCAGCGATGGCGAGACGAGTGAACATCATCTTGAGGAAGATTAGAAAGTAGGAGACAAAGAATGACTGGAACCGAGAGAGCGACGAAGTGCGTCGAGGAAAAGGACAAGCCTGGGGGCAACGGCGAGCAAAGAGACAACAAGGTGTCAAGTGACCGGTGGGAACATTCCTGTCGTTATTTCTGTGCGATGCCGCCCGTGCCGTTGACCTGTTTGGATTAGACAAACAATCCCCGCGTGTGGGCTGGCTCGAAGAGTACTCACAAATTTATAAACACCAGCCTATCTTCCGTGATAATTACTTATATGTTCAGCTGGAATTTCGATACGTCGTTACTATAGAGTGAGCGGCATTGTAAGGTTCCAATGCTAACCCTTGGACTTGCTCCAATGGAAAAACAGGCTTCGAACTCAGTACGCGCGCGGTAAGCAACTGCGCAAGTATGAATCGGTAAAGAAGTCTTGGTCTATTGTACTAATACTCTACGATATTACGCGGTAACAACAGTCCAACAGGGATAAGTAAGTTTACAAATACAACAAATTCCAAGATGATGAGGTGGTATCTAGCTCCCAAACTGCTGACTGTCCTACGATAGAGACACACGAATACATACACGAGCATACCGATCATTCCTAGACAGATCCAACACTCTTCCCTATACTGAAATCCGACATCTCGAAGTCTCCGTCCGTGGACAATTCACTGGAGAGTTGAGTCTGTGGTAGTCGTACGTGTCCATAATGCTCTCCACCAGCGCCCTCAGAATCCGAGACGGAGACAGAAAGAGACGCGTCGTGGAAGGGCCGTGTTGTAAATTGCATCTCGCCGTTGCGTGTGTGTAGACTCGTCGGGTCCAACGTCGTGGCGAAGATATCATTATCGGCTGCTGTGCGGTGCAGGTTGAGCATCAGGCGGGACATCATAGTTACTGATACGCTGCGCATAGAGAACGAAACATTAATCTTTTGTGATGCAATGCAGAAGGAACACAACGTACTCGCTGGCAAGAGTTGAGAGCGTTCCTCGTAATAAAGGCTGGTATAACAATCGAGGTTAGCAACACAGATAGACAACTTCCAGAAATATAGACTTACACCACTGGCCTACAACTACAGTGAGCGATCAAGTGTAAAGGGGATCATGGCGAGATAGACGTACATAGAACGTTATGACATTAGCACCTTGAACAAGCACCATGGCGCTGAAGCATTCGCATGTGAGAACACCACAGACATCGAAACCCCTCTGAAGTCTTACCCAAAGTATACGGCCCCTGAGAAAGGGGTGTTTCATTAAAGTAGCAGCATACCAGGTGATGCTTCACGTACCATCTCTGACCATAAGTGTAACCAGGTCCATCGTCCGACCATTGCCGTATCCGTAACGTATTCGTGTGTTGTATGTCCTGGCTATCGTGAGAGAGAAGATGAGTAAATCGAACGTGAAGAGGGCCTCCCATGCTGTTGCGATATCTATCAAAACACATCTAAGTTCTATCATCACGCACACATCAATCGAAGACAACTCACGAACGGCACTACGGAACATATCAACGTCAGTGGGATCGACAATAAAACCCGATGCTCATGACGCACGTAATCCTTGATGAAGCAAACTGACATCCTTCTTGCAGCGTGATCTCAGATGTTTGGCCGGTGACAGACCACTGACATGAAGCAATACAACAAGAGGAGATTAGCATATCGATCGTTCTGGGTACATGCAAACCTGCGTTGGCAACTCACTATGGAGACGCTGAGGAGCGCAGTTGCCACACCGAGCATAAGATATGCAATCTTCTTACTCCGACCGTATAACGCGTACACACGCAGGTATTGTACAGCTAGACTTGGTATGAGCAGTGGGGCATTGGATTATTCGCATTTACCTACCAGCGATGATGAGTTGTGAGACCATGATAGCGACCTGTCGCCAGAAGCTGTAATGCTCGCAGCTGAATCGTCTTGGTGAGGACCTGGTGTAGGATCAAAGTTGACTTTCGTACCTCTAGGAACCTTCACGTTAATATGTTGTGTACTAGAGCAAATCATGGGCAGCTCACCGCTGGTGAATGATACTTTGCAAAGTTCCCTCCCAACACGGTGACATTCTGTGTGCGCCAAACGTCAGGATTTAGCCCCGAAACAAGGTTCATCCCTATCACACTCACGACGAGGAAAGCCCAGTAACGATTCAGAAGAAACAAGAGTGCAGCTCCAGAAGGGACTGACTTCCAGATGTACCGGTGTTCTTCGCCAAACGTAATGAGGTGGTCATAATACAGGATAGCTGTTAGAAGTCAAAGTTGGAAAGACGTGACGTCGCGTTGATTTTAGCCACCATTCAAAAGTCAATCTGGATAAAAAGTACGCACTGACACCGGCTAGCCGTATGTAGTTATCGAGATGTCTGCGTCCGATAACGAAAGGGTATGAGCATCCTGCACCCTCTTCATCTGTGGGCAGGTCCAAGTGACGGCGTACTCACAGCTGAGATATTGGAAATTGGCCCTGGGAGATTGACGCAACATCACGCAGGTCTGGGGACATGTTCACGGTCCCCTCGACTCCAGCTAGCTCGCGAAACAAAGAGCGGATGGTGAAGCGGGGGATGCAGAGAGCGTCGAGGGCGTTGCGTCCCTCACACCCACATTTGCATGCCAAGAGAGATGGCAGTGTGAAGGTCGGTGAGATCTGAAGGGGTACACTGTTCCCGAAGCTTATAGGTGATTGCGGCCTGACGTGATAAGGTTTACGCGCGCCTCGTGGGACCCCGCACACGCACAACAGCCTCTTCAATCTTGCACATCTCCAAGTCAAAATGCCGAGGAACTTGTGCGGCCATTCCAGCACTCGTAGGTTCATGGCAGTGCTCGCTGATGCTGATTGGTTCACGAGCTGCCCTAACTACGCTTCGGAATTTCGTAGCATCTGTCAAAACATATCGACGCCGGGCCACGACGATCTGCAGCCCTGGCAGGCTTGGCTTGTGCGAAAGATGGGTGCACTCCCGCGCCACAACGCCGTATACCGTACGCGAAGAAGGTACTTTACAGTGCACATGAGGTGATGAAGATACATGTGCTCATAGCCTGGACCAAGGGGTCGACGTACGAAGAACAAGGCAATCGCAAATGAGCGTCCGTGTCCCACAAACGTGCCTGGCAGGCCCACTTCGTGAAATACAAAGGAGGATCCCCATAGCCGCGCAGAATGTATCAAGGTGTCTTCTACCGCAGAGTACGGATACCTATCAAGCGCAAGGTTTGACGGCGCAGAAAGAAGGGGATGTTGACCGATATCACGGTATACAGTGCGCAATATTTGTACAGATCCACAAGGAGAAAGGATTCTCCAATATTCAGAAAGCACATAGCTTACTGGTAATTCTTATCCAGTGTGACGTGAGCCCTAGTCGTCCCATTCTCCAACCTAATCCAGCTCAAAGGCCCATCATGGGGACTCGAGGACGTGAACAGGATGTTTCTCACTCCATGATCCCATCCAGGCGATGAGTATCCTCCGTATCTACAATCAAGACATCGTCAGCGGACATCTCAAATTACAGGCGGTATTAACGTTGTACAACGCACCCAGAATGCTTGTCAAAGCAAAATATGACGTTCTTCGTCGGCTCGCGCGCACACCATTCATCCCCGTGATCTGCGCCCGTAAGATGGTTTGTTAGATGTGCACCAAGGACGACGCAGCAGCAAGAATCCCGCACTTACCGTGGCCAGAAATGACGGCGTGCAAATTCTTGACATTGGCGTTGAGCGAGTCCCAGAACGGCTGATCGTTGCCGAGCGAGGAAGACTCTCCCGTTGCTTGCGTGGAACCTTGGCCGAGTGCATCCGCTGCAGTCAGGGCAGATCAATTATCATACTTACACAGCATAATGATCTATTCACCGTTCAGGCCAGGATTGAGAGTATTATTCAAGTTTTCCCAAACTTGCTGGATAGCATGACTGTCACGACAGTCGTATGAGTTGAAGAACGTACAAAGACCTATTGGCGGAACGTACGGAGGGATATGGACGAACGCAACCGCAGCCCGCTTGTCACCGGGTGGTCCCCATACAGAATCCATCAGCTTCGTTTCCTGCTCGATCCACGACGCCACGGAGTCGTCTACCCAATCCGGTACCGCCGTAGAGTTCTGTCCGGCGGTGTTGCCCGCTGGATAGCATGTTACGTGAGTCTCGTATAGTAAACAAGGCCAGTCGAAGGGTACTCACCTCGAGAATCAAATGCCCAAAGCACCAGGGCGGGAACAAAGTCTAAACTCGCGTTCATTAAACCTTGGTTTCGTACTCGGATGCGAGTGCTTGGGCGATCCAGACTTACCAGAGGCGCGAGCGTAAACCTAAGGCACATCATGAAATCAGTACACAATCATCCGTTCCCGCAGATCCTAGCGTCAGGGCGGCAGGGATAGCAAAGATCTGTACGTACAGGCACCCAATAGTTCCCGGGTCCGTATATTCCGCCGGACGGCAAGATCCGCGTATAACTGAGGCGAGGAGAGACCTGTTTTTCGCGCAGGAACTCGGCCATGTGTGTGATGTTTGGATTATTGTCGTGGTTCTGTAGATGAGAATGTCAGTAGTTTGATCTTGAGATTGCTCAATAGACGGACATAAAGGACACAAATGCCAGGATAAGAATAGGAATGGACAACTTACGCCATACGTCGAACTGAAAGGGATTTGCGCTTCGTTCAGGTTGTTGACGATCTCGTCAATGTACACTGTCGAGTTCTCCTTGAACGTGTTCTCTCCAGTGATTAAATCGCCATTAAGGACGCTAAACGTGGTAAGGCCCATATCTGCGTTGGCAGCAGGCTACCAAGAATACCAAAATAAGCACGCACACGAAATCTGGTTTCTCGTCCGCTAACACTGTCTTCATTAAATTCGAGCTATGAAAATCCTGCTCAGGACCCCACGTATCCCAAGCGTTCTCTCCATAATGCAGATCCGAGAACACCGTAAGTTTGAACGTGCCGTCTGAGCGAAAAGTGATGCGCGGCTGCGTCGGGTACGGATTCAACTGCGGCGGCACAGAGAGGACTGATAATTTGGAGAAGAGGGGTCATTCAACGGCTGCGCTTGGAGCATGGATGACGGGGGCGGGAAAGTGTAGGCGTACCTCGAGGATCCACCGCCGGAGCTGCTCTCACGAGCGTGAGAAGGCCATACGTGAATAGAACGCTCCCGATGGCTTTGTACATCGCGTCCATGCAGGTTCAGCACTGGATATCAGGCAGCGTGAACGAGTTACACCAGTACAAGTGAGGTTTACGACGGCACGAGGCGGGGGGATCTCGAAAGACGGGACGTCACTGGGCATGTTGACCGTCATCGCCTTATATCCATCGAAACGACCAAAGCTTCTCCCCATGCGTCGAGTATAGTACAGGAGAGGCGGTCCATTGGGTATCGCACGTTCCATGCATGCTGTATCATATGAGCGATGATGCATGTGGCCAAGTTGAGGAAGATTGGGGAGTCATATCAGAAGCTTCACCGGTGAGACGCGCAGCAGTCCGCGGATGTTGTGACCGTTACAATTTGCCGCGAATGTGGGCATCCAAAACTAAGGTTCGCGGTGAGTTCCATGGTGTTTACTTGAGCTACTGAGGATGAAGTGCAATAGTAGATGCAGGTGAGAGGCACAATGCAAGACGGGCTCGGAGGTGGAATCGTGTTTGCACTCTGTTCCCGATTTAGAAGCTGACGTCGTTTGAACATTCAGGCGCTCAGCGCTCACGGCATTGAACATTGACCAATGGCCTAGTTAAACGCAAATGCGCTGTACGAGCAACGTGCAGCCCTGCCAGTGGTCACTCTTCACTTTTTATCGTTGCTCATAAATTGATACACGACGATGATCCGAGTACTTAATTGTTCTCTTCGGCGGGTGAGGAAATGAATACCTCTCGTGGTAAATGTAGCCCGCTATGGCTAGATGATAGTACCCTCCGAATAGCCAATGTACGAAGATATTATCAGAGAGTACTCCTTAATCCCACGAAGGTTGAAGGTAGCTACTCTGCCTCAGAGAGATAGTAGCAGTGGGCTTACAGCATTTGAGACCTCGGTGTAGCAGGACACTTCTTATGGCGAGTCCGGATTCACTTCGGAGGGAAGATTTTCGGTAAGAAATCCGAGCCATGCAAGTGAACATCACTTGGCCAGTGATAGAGCCCATATGTATGGACGTGCTCATGTATACAAGCGTTAGAAACACTTCGGAGGATGTTACACACAAGATGTCATATTGTATTCATGCAAGGTACAAATTGAGTAGTATCGAGCAAAACAAATACAAGACATAGGACACAGCCGTGAGCGTTACCACTTAACGGGCTCAGTTCTCCTTGACACTCTTGAAGATGAAGACTTGGTTCAACGGGTAGGTGGGTGGGTTGGAAGGCCCAACAATCAAAGGCCTCACGGCAATCTGAACAAGGCAAAATTGGCCCATCAGTACTCACGATAACGGTCAAGGTACACTCTGAATCGAACCTGAGTGTAGGGCTCGGTTGAGGGGAGGACCCAGCCTGTGAGACCATCTTCGGTAGTGACACTTGATGGAGACACAAAATTATCAGTCAGTCAGCCAGAGTTTGAGAACTCGAAAGACGAGGTCTACAGGAGATTGCTGCGGATCACTACTCACATGAAAGCATCTTCACCATGACGCTCCGCCCTAATGAGCTTCCATTTGGTAGCTTCGGGGGTGTCTAGGAGGATAGCGAAGAGCTTGTGGTCAATCGCTGCAGTGGGTGCACCTCCGGCTTCGAGAGTGAACAAGTTCTTGTCCCCGTGCTTGATAGCGATCCACTTAATGAAGTATTTTAGTTTACACAATAGGTCGTGGCTCGAGACAGAAGCGACGTACAGGACGACCAGGTTTAACGCCTGGGGGGAGAGACACGACGCGCTTGGGAAACAAGCTGAGGTCTTCAGCATGCTGACGACCAACTTGGAAGTCGCCAGCGGCGCTGTATATATAATATTCGCCTTCTGCGGTAGTCAGGGATGCGATAGTATACGTATAAAAGCTGCGAGGTGAGAAGTAGCGGCTTGTCGAAACAGGACAGCAAGAAGAGGTATATATACCTCACTCACAAAGTCGGCTTCGCAGAAACACCGGCGGCGAATATAGCCTGATTATACTATAACAGTATGCATTAGTCTGCATGCCATGAGACGGGGCGCACACACCTCACTCTAACAAGCACATCGGCCTGTAGAAGCCCATAGACGACCCGGTGTACGTGCGTTGCGCGGTATGTCCACCTAGTATCATAAGTGGTGAAAGTCTGGGCAGTCACCGCATTGAGCGAACTATCCAGCAATGAGGAGACTATGTATAAGTGCAAGGCCAATGAAGTCGTCAAACCCACTCCCTCGTCCGACTGGACAACCGGAGGTTCTGTCATCCGAGAGCACGTTAGGGTTCTACATAGTCACTACCAGGATCAAGTAACTGAAGTCACTCACCAAGAGACACATTTCGATATAATCATAAAGCGGTTGGAGGCATAAAGCTGCGTTATCCCCTCCTGTTCAATGGCGAATCCGTGTTCACGTTCAAAAGCAGGAGTCGTGTTATCACAACACCTATGACCACTGGTAACCGTACAGCTGCACATATACGTTATGTCATGACCATGAGTGGCATGACAGAACGATGGAAGACGATAACATAAGACACAAGCACTCGTATACCGGCAGACGGAAGTGCCGTGACAACGGGGAGCGTATCACTCTCGACTCGATGCTGGAAGGTGAGTAGTTCCATACGCCTGTATTGAGTTATGGGGTAAGAAGCAAGACTTCTGTAAAACGGGGAACTCACAGAAGCCTCGTACCCAGGATGTCTGGAGTTCCGGTGATACACCTGACCGCGACAAGTTGTTTATTAGGAACGATGGCTTCGACGTTCGCATTCAAAATGACGTTCAAGCGTCCGACTTGAGCTCGAGCTATAGGATGTGACTTTCCAGAAACGCCGAAAACTTAGCTCAGTTGTAGATTTGTCGGTTCCTTCTGTGTCCATAGTAATAGAGCTCATTCCAGAGGCCTTGTATGGAGAAGCTGGGAGACGTTGTGCAGGATAAATGCTGCAGGTGCAGTTGGGGTGCTGGCGGCTCGAAGCTGAGATTACTAACCGTGACAATAACGTAAACCTGCCCTAAGTAATAGACGCCTCTCACATGACCGCGCGCGACCGCCACTGCCAGTGGCACACGCACTGGCAACCGTGGTACACAATAAGTAGGGCTGCATGCGCAGCAAAACCCGCTACCAGGGATATTGGGACTATTCATGCATCTCACAATGTTACCGTCACAGCCATGGTGAGCACAACTACTTGCCCTGTGGGTCACCTCCTGCACTGGGTGCCGGCGCATGCCGCTGCAGGCCTTCGCGCCTTCGGCGCTCCGGCCAGCAGCTTCATGCGCCCCCAGCGAACTCATGCATCACCCACATTAAATTGCTCCCACAATGAATAGATCTAGAGGCTGTATATTCTAATCTCTCGCATGTCGCTCAATCGAAGATTATCCAACACGTCGCAGAATGCTCTCACAAGCGCGCGGAGTCCTCAAAGGCACAGAGCGCCCGAGCACGCAATTTCTGGGTGTGTGCACGTGACGTTGCGTTTTTGGCGTAAAAGCTGGCCAAATAGTGGGCCCCTGCAACCCTAAGACCCTCTACCAAGCTAGCGCTGGTAGCGGGAATGCTTGCTCCTCTGTGCTCTATCACTTCAAGTTGTGCTCTCCAACTGCTAGCGCTCCGAGTGTCTATAATTATTGCTGTATCCATTCCACACAAGTATATGGAGTGTTTACATACGTCTATGTACGTTACGGTACAAAGGTTACTGGTATCAAACCAAGGTAAATATGGTTTTGCTTCTCCTTGAACCATGGAGAGGTTGAGGTGTGACTACTTTCACCTGCAGGTCGGCTAGGACCCGGAGGGTTTGTATCTGATCGTGAAGAAGAGGAAGCAGTTTTGTCTATTGACGAGTGTCGGTGTGGCTGTTCGAGGAGAAAGTGTAACGGCGGTGAGGGATGATGGGACATGGGATGAGATCCCAGGGGACTCGACGTCTTCAGCTCAGTGATGCCTCGAGCTCTCATCGATCTCATCCCTCTTCCTTTTCCTTCGCCTCAACTGCAAACTTCCGAATCCTCCACCGAAGCTCATTCATACCGCGATGAGCTGGCCACGATATCGAAGACCTTGCGGGTGCATTGTGTCCGACATGGGATCAGTTTGATATTGCGAAAATGTTGGAGCGCTGGAGGTTATGGATAGATATTATGTACCTGGTGCTGACCGTCGCATGTTCATGCCTGAGGGGTAGACTGATGCGATTATGTGCGTATTTGATTCTATCCGTCTGTTCCTCTCGTCTCACACGAAAATCTTGACGACCATGACTGACAAAGGCACATTGCAGGATAAGCAGAGGCAGGGGTCGCGACACACGCCAATTTTCCTCCAGGAACAGTTCCATCTGCACCGGACTGTGGAAATGAAGGCGACCGGGTATAAGCAAAGCGGTCTGATTACAGGCTGTACGTACTTGAGGCGAGGTATAAGGCGAAGCCGTTTTGGCCTGACTGAAAGCTCTGCTCCGAATCGTTCGGTGTCTCCCCTTGGCGTCATCGCACTCGTGAGGTGTAACTCCGTGTTTTTGGTTCCGTTTCTTTGCTCTCGCTTGCCTTTACTTAAGCTTACCTGCTGCATGCCCTTTATTTCTATTTGTCGCTCGTTGTTTTAGTAGTCGCTTTCCTGGTCAATTTTTCCTTTGGTTGCTTTTGCTATTGCTTTCAATGCGTTTGCTCAGAGTTGTCGCAGAAGCAGGGTCGCAGTTCGTGGGCTTTGGCTGGCAGGCGCCTGGAGCTGCGCTGCACATGCAGTAATACCAGTGGACGCCGCGGCTCAATGGCAATGAACCTAAAAGCCCACCTCGTGTGTAAAGTGAGGTACGATATCGATGGGTACAGTACTCACTTTCCGCCTCAGGCGGCGTGCCCGTGCTTTCCTTACAGGGCCCTCCTCCTCCCCCTCCCTTCAATCCCATCACTTATCCTTCATCTCCTAACCCTCACAAATAATCAGAGCTGTGAACGCATATCACTAAGAACGAGCTCATGGCCAGGAAAAAGGCTCGCCGCAATGCTCGCAAACCCAGCCCTCAGATGCAAAAACAACCACGCTCCCTTTCGCCTTCGCCAAAGTGAGTTAGAAACAATGTTACTATAGGCTGGTCTATTCTAAGTGCTTCGACCAGGGAGCCACGACTTGACAAGACGACAACGTTAGATTCTAGTCATACAAGAAGTCGTCGATCCACACCATCTGAAAGCGACTCTGAGGTTGCTGAAGATGCTGTCAATGAGAAGGCTTCAGGTTTAGCTATCTCTACCGCTCTGGAATTTAGCGATGTTAGAAGACGTCACTCCACATTATCGAACCCAGTCATCGACGCTGTTCAAGACGTTGTAGACGAGAAAGGTTACGATACACATGGCAACGGACGCGTTCGTCGGAGCAATTTTATACCAGATCCTCGGACATGCATACCTGTCGGTTGCAGTGCTCCTACTGAAGACCACGATTACGTTTCGCAGTTGGATGAGACAGAGGGTGGAGGTTATGCTCCAAATGCCACTGGTGAGCGTATGTCTGGGTTGCCAAATCGAAATGAAACCATTGAAGTTCAATATAAGTTGCTCACTTATGTCAAGGTACTCTGGGAGTCGATGAATCCCGTCTCCCCACCGGCCTTCCATTACCCTTGCTTTGGGGGCACGTTGCACCTTCGCGAGCCCTACAAGCTAGAGACAGATCCTCAAATCCAATTCCCGGCGGAGGGCAACACGACAGTGGGTTTCCAAATTAGCGCTTCACACGGATGGCACTTAGCTTACTATCATTGCTCGCAGTGCATGGTAGGATGTTCGGCGGGGGCGACGGCGGCCATGATGCTATCCAACAGTATGCTAGCAGACCGCCATTAATCGTAAAGTTCACAGGGTATCGCATCCTCAACTCCTGTGCTCTGCTCGTGTTTGGCACCTGGAAAGGGGTGGCTGCGTATCAGGGAAACGCAATCATATCGAATACCTTGGATGTCGTTTTCGGTGTTGTTTTGACTCTCTCGTGAGCCGTTACACATCCGAGCTTCCGCAAATCTCACTGATAAATATGACGTTTAGTCTTTACTGGCTAGGCCATTTCGAAGCAGTGGAGCCGCCTTGTCTTACGTGGTTGTTTCACGATGACTACGCTGCTAAACTGTTACCACACCGAGCTGATCGCCCACGTCGTTAAAGAGGGTACTGTAGACGATACGACTCACCATCTAACTACTAAATGCGACCTATCGACCATATTGTCCATATCTGCTTGTATACGTTGGCGTGCAGTACGACACGCTGATGCATTCAGAGCTAAAAATGACTTTTCTGCTGGTGACACCGCTCGACCTCTACTGACACTGTGTTTCATCACGCCGGTGCTACTTCTGAAGCTAGTCCTCAGTAAAATTGCTAATTATAGGACTGTTAAATTTTCTATTCTGACGGGAATTGAGAAAATGGACTTTTCTTCGCCGGGTACCTTGTCGCCTGCACGGAGCACCGGAAGTACCCTTAGAATCTGCCAGTCACGGTAGAACTTCGAATCTCTTAACGGACAGCTTGGAAAGAAATGACCTCAGCGATGTAATCATGTGTCAGACTGAGCGTTGTGACTCATTCTGTGGCACGACGCAGCTGTGACTGTGAGCGTATCCCTCCTCTGCTCTAGGCAGTACTGTTTGTATAACGTAGCAGGAGGTAGTAAGCCAGAGACTGGGCCCACGAACTGATACACCGACCTTCTACACATTATCAACTCCGCTCATCGCGTGCTCCCAGGGCTTGCAGGCTACACGAGGACGTTTCGAGCAGACCCGGAAGAGTCGGAAAGCTTGAATTGCGAGGTATTCTGAGCGAATATTCCAGGCGATACCATAGGGCATACGGAATGGAACATTTGCACGAACGGCTCCGTCGACCTTGCAGTCAGCGACGATAACCCATAGCTGTTGGGCACGTATTGTTCGGAAGATACACTGCCACACGGTGCCCAGGCCATCTCGTACCAGCTTGTGTCCGACAAAGTTGATGCGGACCTCGCATTGGAGAAAGGCACGCATCCTTGAACAGAAACATAGATACCATGGGTCATTAACTTGTTTGTGGTCTGACTAAAATTGAAATGTAAACAGCCATGCCAGCCGCGAATGAACTACGCACCACCAAGTCGCGTTGGGAGCATCTGGCCACGGGTGCACGACAACCAGTCCTATGAAAATAGTTTTTCAGTAGTCATTCAGGACGATATGCAGCGCCAAAACTTTCCGCTTTCCCTCGATTGACATTAGAGAGACTTTGAGAGGGATCCATCCGACCCCAGTGACCTGATCGTATAACTCATCAGTCCCTTTTCATGTCCGTCGCAGGTGAGGGTTGCGAGTGTTCATGAGCGAGCAAGACTCCACTGGCCCATCAGACTCAATCGTCTGAAAGACTAGGGAATAATCCTTGACAGAGTCAGCAAAGTGTAAAGGTATAAATAGGGCGTGGTTCTGGCTGTGTCTCTTCAGCTCGAACAGCAAGAGAGCTGGCCTGTGACTACATTCTCTCCGTTAAACCAATGACAGAGTAGGCATTGCGATGAGGTACTTACGGATTCAGTGCTCTGGCAGCACTAGATGGGGCCAGTGTCGCAGTCGCCGGCGGAGGTCTCGGTGGGACCGGCAGCGGTCACTGTGACGGTCTTGGTAGGGGGAGGAGGGGCACCTCATGGGGTGGCGACCGTAAGGGCGGAGAACGCGAACAGGACGGAGAGGGACTCAAGAGGGGAGACACGGCCGAACATGATGTTTGAGACGTTGTTGAGGTGGGAGAGTTGATTGGGATCTTTTGTAGTTCAAAGTGAGTGCTGGTAAGGACCTTCTCGACCAGCTCGAAATTGTCGTGCAACCTTGGACTTGGCTGCTCCCCAATCTCCCTCGCGGGAGGAGGCAGCGCCTGTAGCACCTGTACTTTCTGCTGCCAGAACGACGATGTTGTGAGTACACAACCGTTATTGAGTACGCGGGTCATTACTTATAATCCACCTAATAGGGGAGCCTGGTCTCCATCGGCTGCATCCCTGTAACACTCTAAGTAGTAAGTAGTGTATAACATTAACAATGGGGAGTACATACACGTCTCTGGCAATGGTTTTGGGCAGCTATGGGTTTGGAATGCGGCTATGACGATTCGTACTTCGTACTTCGTAAATGTCTCTTGTTTTCGACGTATAACCAGTAAAGCCATACACGCGATCCTCAAATATTGTTTTTAATATGCTGCATTCGCCATCTGATGGTGTGAAATTTGCAGAGACGAGTATTTCTGCACGGTGCACTGTGTACATTCGTAACCGACTTTTGAGTTGTTGCTAGCTTTGTCGCCTTTATCACAAGAACTTAGAACTGGTGTGTGAGCACCCCGCAAATTGCGTTGCGTAGAGACACACCTTGTCTTTAGACCCCTTCAGATGCAGTATATCAGATCATCTTCCCTTTGCCAATCTCACTCCGTATATCATCAGCTCAACATTATCACCATGTCTATAGTTGTAGTGATGGACGTGGAAGAAGCGACAACTTCTTAACGCACGACAGCGTCTCCGGGTCCAGACCTGAGGCTTGAGTACTCAAGGTCGGTGTGAAGGTCGCTCTCTCTATACGTCGAGTAAAGAGGGCTTCCTATTTAGCATAAGTTACCGTTCGCAGAAGTAGAGCTACATAGGCGGGCTTACCATTCTTCAACCCACGGTGTCCGTCCAAAGGATGTTCATCAGTCCCAGCGATATCCTCATAATGTGTTAAGGGGTAGAGTTTACACACGGAACGCGGTTTGCGCTCGCACGATGTGAGGAAGGAAGTTTGCTCCATATGCCTCCGATGGCAGTGTCAACGGTTAAACGAGGGGAGATGACCGATTGCTCAAATTTCAAGCTTGAAGATTCGAATTGCGACCGTGGATAAGTCGATCTAATTCCCTTCCCGAGCTAGAGGGGAAATGTGGCAGTGACAGTGGCGGCCCATACATGTCTTCATGGCCAGTATATCGAGCTTCAATGATTGTTGGTTGATTGAGCCGCTGTCGATCTGTTACCGTTGTTACCCTTCGAGGACACATTTATCACAAGTGAGTATACGAGACAGTTAACCGCGTGCACATGTGTCGTGGTAACTTGAACGTCCAGTTCCTCGCGGTCATGACGGTCAGTGTTGAAGCTTCGAATGTAACTTGAAGCTAGTCTCGGTTCCAGAATGTCGGAAGTCGCCGAGGCTCCTTCCGCTTTAGGTGAGCGGACTTCGAAAAACATTGAGACACCCATTTTCTGGTGAGTGAGCTACTTAGTCTCGTGACCAGACGGATTGGGACGGCGGACTTCGAAAAACATGGGAGAGCGAGCCTAGCCAACCGTCTGGAGTCTTTGGTAGAGAGGGGTGTAGATCAATCCGGATCAAATGAGCTAGGTACCCAAGGTTTGCCACGTGGGGGCTTCCCACCCAATCGGAGAGGCGGTCAGGATCTCCGGGGCGCGTAGATTAGATGGCATGTAACGTACTTTGTATCTTTTGCTTCAATACCACAACCTCCTCGTACATCCTTCCCCGCTCGTTCCCCTCGTGTCCCTCTGCCAAAATGATGGAAGACTATGAAGAAGACTTCGACGACGAGTATTTCTACGGCCCAGACGACGAAAATATCGACGAACTTCCGGCAATACTCCAGCCCATGCCAGAACCAGAGTTGGACGCCATACACAAAGTCGGACGCGAAAAGCATCGAGGACCCCTTGGGCGAATGTACTTCTGCCGCGAGCGACTGGAGAGGATGAGCCATATCGAGATTGCTCGAGAGCTCCAGAAGGTCATCGACGTGATGGCGGAGATGGGGTGGGATATTGTGAATTTCCTGCACTTTCTAAGCTGGAACCTCGACATCCCCCCCGACTTGATGCACGAGCTTTCAGTTATCAAGTAAGTACTCATTTCTACTCATATTACATACCGTTCTAACTAAGAGCTAGGTATGCACGCACGTCGCTCATGATTTGTCCCCAGCTGGCAGGGATACTTGCTCACTGGCTCAAGCCTCCCAGAACGCGAGCGAAGGGTATTCGAACGCGAGGAGCAAAGGACACACTGGAGAAGTGGGCTGTCGAGAACGTCACAACGCGCATCAAGCAAGAGATGAAGACGTTCTCGCCCAACTTCTACTCCCCTCCTGCCGTGGTCACTGAAGAGATGCTTCTCAGCACGCACCTGAAGGACGACATCAAGCTCTCGCAGACCCAGATGCCCACCTTCTGGGAGACCATGACCACGCTCGCACGTACGCCTCGTCAAGTGAAGCACGGCAAGTACAAGGACCACGAGCCAGTAAGTGCATATATGCGCTAGAATACAAGCATATACTCACTGTTTCGTAGCGCATCTTCATGGTCGCCTCCATCCTTCAGTACAATCGCTCACAGACCTTCTGTCGATACCAGAAGGAAATGAGCGTATACATGAAGGCGTGTGGACTTGGTGGCAAGGCAAACGACACTACCCACCTGTTCGGGTTCACGATGAGCTCGAGCTGGATCAACAAGGGGATCGTTTACCTCTCCAAAGACAATCGACGACGCCTACACGAGGACATGAAGATCTACTACATCTTCGGCGGCCACGACAACCTCAACATCGGCTTCAGGGTCTACGAAATGCGAATGGACCGGTCTTCGCACTTCGACAGCGGCACGACTGCAACGGTATACATTATTAAGGACCTCAACTTCGTTCGTCCCTGCCGCACCAAGTACCTCGCTCAGCGCGCCATAGGGTGTCGCAATCCCATTCGAGCTCGCGACGTCTTCAAGGCTGAAGTCGCAGCTACCCCTCGTCTTCTCGAGCAGAACGTCTACATCATCAAGACCTTCCTCACCATGCACCCCTCCTTCTGCGCTTTCAATGCCCAGAACATCGACAACCCTCTGTTCCAACGTCCCCCTCAAGTCATGCAGCTTCCCACCGGTCCTGAGCACGCTACCTGCCAGTACATGCTCGATACTGTACACATGGAGGAAGCCTCGCAGGAAGGGAACAGACAGGTCCTCGAGGAATGGCTTCGACAGCTTGAGCTCGACGGAGAGCGCGGACGCAAGGACAGGGACTCCGACCGCCTTCTCATCTGGCTAGGCGACCAACTCACCACAATCCGCATTCGATTCGTCAAGAGGGACCGCTCACAAGACATGAACTTCATGCAGAGGTTCGAACAGTTCGTCGAGCACTTCGGCTGGTTCCACGCCCAACTCGCAGAAGAGTTCTCCTTACACAAGCAGTATTATGGAACGACGTCTGGACTTGGCTTCAAGCACGCCTTTACCAACATGGGACGCAAGGGACTGGACAAGGCGACGACGCAAGGGAACTTTCACTACGGGTTCCGCGAAGGTTTGAAGCACACGGCCGAAGCTCGATTCCGCGACATATGGTGCAAGGTCTCAGGAGTCGAGACGATCGAAGAACTCAACAAATTCACTCCTGAGAAGCTCGACGAGTTGGCCCGCAAGATCGCGAAGGAGTACGCATCTACTGGAGCTCTCGAGGACCTCAGACGAAAACGCGCTTGGCAAAGGGACGAGAAGTTCGAGTTCAGTGTCCAGTTCTGCCGGGACCTCCTCAATTACCTCAATCTCGACGACGCAATCAAGTCCGGAGACGTTGGGAGAATGGAGCTTCTGCTCCCTCGACTTCTCTTTCGATATCATGGAGGAGGGAGCCACAATTACTCGCACGAATCCCTCGAAGTCTTGCAAGGTTTATGGCGCGAGTGGGACCCTGTTCTAAGGTATGTATCTTGCTCTTACAGTGCGCTATCTTATCTTATCTATGACATAGGTCCACGATGGTACGCTTCTGCTGGCTCGCGAACACTACGGGGCACAAGTTCAACTTCCTCGCGTTCGACATGGTTCAGGAGCACAACGTGCGGGATCTGAAGGTATGTACACGCTTATATCGATGCCAATGCATGTGCTAACTATCTATAACAGTCCATCTTTAACATACACGGTCCCTACGCGACATGGGAATATATCAAGAGGATCTCTGCGTCGATTCCGACGCAAAGGAAGCTCAAGGATCATATCGAAAGGGAGTTCAACCATTTCCGTCGAGGGAAGACTCACACCAGACCCAACCACGAGAAGGACGTCGTAGGGCTTCAAGGTATCTACGACAAAGAGAAGGCTCACGTTTACAAGCCCGGGAGAAAGCTCGCGGACGCTGACAAGGCCAAGGACTTCCTCGCAATGGGGTCGAACCCGGAAAGCCTTCAAGGTATGATGACGCGATGGGCGAAGTCTCGAGTCGTTGAGAAGGCGACTACTGATAACTGGGAGACTGCTGAAGAGGTTTTGAAACGACTCAAGGAGGAGAGGGAGCGCGATGCAGAGCAAGAGCGGGATCAGGCTGAAGAGCAGGCTATGGAGGTTGAGGTTGTAGAAGACGAATAGATAGCGTATCTTGTAGGGTATCATATCATTAAGACGTCCAGAGGTACATTAAATGCGATTACTAGTTTGTACTACCACTCTGAGAGCCTGGCGTGCGAGGATATGTGTTAGGATCTTGCGGGGGAAGGCGTGAGCTCGAAGCAACAGGTGTGAAGGGTGGTGTGGGGTATGTGTAGCCTACAGGAGTCGAGAAAGTACGTATAGGAGTAGAGGGCGAGGGAAGGGAAGCTGAATAAGGAGTGTGTTGAGAATAATAGGGAGTATGATGAGCGTAATAAGGCGCATGAGCGATAGGAGAGAGAGGGGGAGCTTGTATTTGACTTGCAGATCGAATGGGGCGTGGTACAGGGCGCGGTGCAGGTCGTTGCTGAGGGATCAGTGCTGGAGGGGGCATCAGTTGGTTCGCTTGTACTTGCATAGCAGGCTGAGCATGACGATAGTGAGGGTAGGAAGGGTGTGTAGGCGTTGAGGGGCTTGTATGATATGCAGGAGGCGTAGGGAGAGGGTTAACAGGCGTCGAAGAGCGCAGAGGCGTAGTGGGAGCAGTTGCAGGTGACTGATATTGCGTCCAGTGCTTCAAGGCTTCCTGGTGTTCTTCCGCTTTCTTCTTAGCTGTTTCGTTTCGCTTTTGTTCGAGGTTCTCTGCGTCTCGTTTGATCTTCTTCTCGGCAGACTCTAGGCGTTTGGCTTCTGCTCGTGCTGCCTTCTCAGCCTCGTTCTGCGCGACCCATTCACCATCGACTTGCGCTATCTTATCGAGGACGACTTGTCCCATCTCTTCAGCAAAGTCCCAGTCAGGTAAAGCCACTTCTAGATCAGCCATAGTCTTAATCTTAGTCTGAGATGCGAGAGCGTTCAAGATGTTGTCAGGTAGCATAGCCATAGCAGTGAACATAGTGTCGCCATAGTTTTCGCGCCAGAACTTGTATCGTAGAGTCTCTAGTGCTTTCTTAACGTTCTTGTATCGATCTTTGACGCGATTCTTGAGTGGTTTTGCTTCAGGATCCGCCGAGGGCATAGGAATGACAACCTTTGGAGGTTTGGGCTGCTTGATCAGCCTTTCCTCGAGTTCGTCGATCAGCTTGAGGATTATCTTGTCGTGGTCGTCTAGCACTGATCCAGATACCGTCAGAGGGTTCGCTGCACTGTCCCCCTTGCTAAGGAGGCAGTTATCGCAGCAAGACACGTTCATCTCTGTAAAAGTAGCCTAATTAGAACTGATGCGAAAGAGCTCAGCAGTACGCACCTCGGAAGGGAGGGGGGCTGTCGAATGCCTTCATAGTCACCGCCCTTCGACACTTCAATGTCATACAGAGCTCCCGCATGTCCTCATCGACGTGCTTGCGGTATTCTACAGGCTCTCCTCCGAGACTAGCTTCCTGGGCGGCAATAGGGTCAGTGACCTCACTTGCAGGCGGATCAGCAAGCTCGGGGATCAGGGGTGCCTGATTATCGTCCGGTTCCTGATCTTCGAGGTTATCTCCGTCCGCAAGTTCTTCCAGAAGGCGTTTGCGTTTGAGTTGCGGTGATAAGATAACCTCGGAAGCTTCTTCCTTGATGGTGACTTGTTGAACCTTCGCCTGAGCTGATGTACTCGCCTTCGCCTTCCCCTTGTCCTTTGGTGCTTGCTTGTTGGCTTTCTCGTCATCTTGGGTACCTGTAGGTGCGTTCTCGATTGCCTTCTCTTTTCCCTTACCCTTACCCTTTGCACCTTTCGCCGGTTTCTTCGGTTCTTTGCGCACAATCACTTGGAACACTGACGGTTCCGCAAAGAGCAGCGCATAGGCTGGCTCTCCATCTCGTCCGGCTCGACCTGCATGTTGTTGCCATTGGAGAAGGTTCCTTGGGCAGCCAAACTGGATCACACGACGAATACGTGCGTCGATTCCCTACCATTTGTTACTTTAGCTGATCATACTCGTCAATCTCTGCAGATATTCGCACTTACCAGGCCTGTGGCTTCGGTCGAGACCAAGAGGCAAATCTTACCACCCAGAAACCTTGCCATGACGATTATCTTGACAGTGGGGTCGCGCGTTGCCATCATGAAGTCGACTTGGTCTCGATAAGGTGAGTCAGCAGGCAGCTTGCTCATGAGGTAGAGCCATATGTCGAGTACAGTCTCGCGCTCCTCTGCATAAACTAACGTTGGTATTAGAGGTTGAGGCGGGTCTTCTAACGCTTCCTTGAGCAAGAAATCGAGGGCTTCGAAGTCGGTAGGTCCCTTGAGACGGCATACTATGGGCAGGACGTTGTGGCGCTCGCATCCGAGGTTGACAACGAATCTCTTCGTTGGAAAGGACAGTTCCTCGATAATCTCCGCGAGCATTTCAGGAGTGAGAGTTGCCGTGCAGAAGAAGAGCGGTTTCGATGCCATGTGAGCCCTTGTGTCGTCTAACTTGCTGAAATCTGTCCTGAACTGAGGTCCCCACTCTAGGACGCAGTGGGCTTCGTCTATGACGATACCTATAACGTTGGACATCCACTTGGGATCTCGAAGGAACTTCGAGAACCGTGCGTGCTTGAACATCATCTCCGGAGACGTTATAATGGCACGGATCTCTCCCTTCTCTAGGCTCTACAAGGTATTATACGTTGGTAAGTCACAGTTTCACGTTAGCAGAGTCATATACGTACGTTGTGAAGTGTATCCGAGTACGTTTGACCATTCACAGCAGCTGCAGAGAGCCCGTACTTGCGAAATCGCTTGGCCTGTGCAAAATATGTGTATAGGTCAGTAATAGTCGAATATATGCGTTCATTTTCACTTACATGATCGTCCTGAAGAGCATTAAGTGGAGATATGATGATAATCTTGCTCTTCATCTCGGGGTCTGCGAACAGGGGAAGCACGAAGGCCTCAGTCTTGCCTGAGCCGGTGGCACAGATCAGCCCTGTGTTCATTCCTAGTAAGAACGCCTCTGCGCAATCTTCTTGGTAAAAACGAGGCTTCATGCCGTCCCCGACACGAGCCATCTCCGTCTCCATGCGTAGTCTAGTCACGAATGTCGAATACTTGCGTTCTGGATCAATACTAGCTTCTTCCCTGGTCTCTCTAAGGTACTTGTAAGACTTCTGATGCATTGGTGTCGCCGGACACCCAGGGGGAAGTATTTCCGGTTCATCTGGAGGTGGTTCTGGCTTCTCCTCAATGTCCATAATCACATCCAACGCATCCCACAGCTCCTTCTCATCTTGCGGCTGAGGGGGTGGTGATTCTAGGCGCAGAGGAGGCTCTATTTCATCCAGTTCTGCGTTCTGGTTGTCTTCGGGCGCGTCCATTGTCGATAAAACTTGATATTATTGTGTTCTAATACCAATAGATGTAGTGTCGAAAGTTTTAGAAGAGAGGGACAAGAGATGGATGAACGACGCGAATGACATTGCAAGGTCGAGGCGAAGCTGATCTACAGGCACTACACGAATTATCTAGGCGCCCATAGATCTGACGCATCGAAAAAGTTGTCAACGCGGGCGCTCCGGATTGATCTACACCCCTCTCTACCGAAAACCCCAGACCCTTAGGCAGGCGGACGTCCCAAAGTTTTTCGAAGTCCGCTGGCCTAATGGGGACGGAGCCTCGGCGACGTCCGACGTCTGGGAAC